>JNEM01009457.1:0-30735 GCA_000697335.1 Conidiobolus incongruus B7586
AAATAAAATAAAATCAAAAAATAGTTTTTTATTTATTTAAAAAAATAATATATTCCTATTTAATTTAAGAATATTAAGTATATTTACTATATAATCATTTAATTATAATATTTATTATCATATTAATATTGATAAAATAAAATAATAATATTAATAATAAATATATTTTTTTAATAAAATAAATTAAGAAATATTAAATTTATCTTTTTAATAAATATTTTTGATAAATTACTTATAATATATATTGATTAGAGGTATTTTAAATTATTAATCCAATAACTTATGATATTATAAAAATTATATTTTATAGGTTATTTTTTGCCATATTTAAGGTATTTAAATTACTTGAATTTCCTGAATAAACTTTTTTTTGAAATTTTAACTTATCTTTTATTTTTCTGTTTTTAATTTAAACTAATTATTTTTTTATTTATTTTTTTATTAAGATCCCTTTTTATTATATAAATAAGATTTTAATATAATTAATATTATATCAAATTTATATTATTATAAAAATTACAAAAAGTATAGTAAGTATTTTTTTTGAATTTAAAATTAAATTAATTCTAAATTTAATTAAAAATTATTTAAAAATAATATTAACCTGAATTTAAATAATAAGCATAATATACTTTGATTATATATATTATTTCTTATTATATTAATTTCAAATATTCTTATTTTATTATAAATTAATAGTAATATTAGATTTAAATTACTTAAATCTATCTTTTATTAAAATCCAAAGGTTTTATAAGGAATAATTTTAATTAAAATTTTTTATTATTTTTGATAAACATAATCTTTCAATTTATATTAATTTAAGAAAAAAATATTTTGATAAAATTAACAAGTTGAGATTATTATTTAGTTTTTCAATTATTGTTATGTATTTTTTTAAATATTTTTATAATGCATAATTAAATATCAAAATATTATCAAATTTAATTATTCAATTATTTCTAAATGATTATATATTTATAGTATTAATAATAAAATAACAATATTTAATATAATCTTTCATATATAATTATTTATTAAAATTTTTCAAAATTCTTAGGCTTGGATAAATCTTTTGGTAATCATTTTTTGGAGAATCATCTATTAATCGATTCGAAGTTTTACGTGAAATATTGATCTTTTATTTTCAAATACAAGCTATTAAATAGAATTTGCTGAATAAAATTATTTTAAATTATTTTTCATCTTTACTGATAAAAAATTAGATATTATGATTAAAATCATATTTAATGCTAATTCAAACAGAGTAAAATGTTAATTACAAATCTTTGAATTAAATAAAAGTAGTGTTCAATGATTTTAATTAATTATACAATTTATAAAATATATTTTAATTCTATTCATAGATAGATGAGAGTTGAAAAATTAAATTATTTTAATAAATGTAAAAGCTATGAGTGGTAAAATTTTTTAATTTCACTATAATTATTCTAATTATAGTAAGCCTTCTCATTAGTTGAGGAGAATTAATCAACTAAAGAGGTTAACTTGTCTTTGGTTTGGCTATATCGAAAATATAATGAAGTTTTTAAATACTCTTCGTACTTTTCGGAGCCTTGTTCTTTACTTGATGGAACGATCTTAACAGGATTAGAGTGTGAATATTCTTAGTACTCGGTTAGCACGAGATATTATATCTGAAAGTTAGAAACCGACTAGTTTTCTTCAACAATATAAAACTTTCATAATTGAATATATAAAAATTGGAGAATTTGAATAGTAAAAAGTATTTTTGTATTTTTATATTTTTATTAATTAAAATTAATTTATATGAGTACATATTATATCATTTGAATGCTTTATATAACTTCATTAATTTATTTCACAAGTCTAATTATCATTAGGCTATATAATTGTATTACATTATAAAGCTTACATATTTTTTATTTTTGTCAGCTGTGAGTTATAATAATCAATTTAATTAATATTATATAATTGATATATTAGCATTATCATTACATCGTATTTTAGAGTTATAATAATCTAATTAAAAAATAGCCACTATAAAAATTAATATAATATATTTGAAATTAACTAATTTATTGTAACAAATGTTTATAATAATACACTTGATAAGCATTGAATGGCAACAGCGATAATGAGATATTTAAAGGGTTTCAACAGAGAATGATGAAAGCAATTATATTATGAAGGTGCCAAATCTTATTTGTAACGAAGTTAGAGAGCTATAACTAGAGTTTTTTAATTAAACTTGTGTTTTTTCAAGCTCTCGTTCATATCTGAAGAGATCAATTCTATTTTAAAACTACAGTCAGATTCGGTCTGTTCCTAAAGAAACAACTTTGCATTGGGTTAACTACAGCCAACTGATCTTTTGTCGTTGTCTTGTGTTCATTTTCTAAAATTTAACGACTAAAGAAAGCTCAAGCACACAAACGCCTTAAATAGTTAGCTATGTTCATTTCAAAATCGCTGTTGTCACTTTTAATTCAATCCATAATTATCCTTATCATCAACATAAAATCAAGTTGAGCTAATTTTAATTTCATATATATTTCTGAATTATTCATCAATATGTTATTATTATGAAACTATCTTCCATTAGCATTGTAATATTCATTAAATGAAATGATATTCGTTCAAAAAATTATTGAAAATCAAAAATTGTAAAATTATTTTTATTATAATACATGTAGATAGCATAAATAAAAATATGAATCATTAGTGGCCTTGATAAGTAGAAAAATCAGTAAATGCAAAAAACAAAGGAAATAGATTGTAGTTTTGTGTGAATGAACATTCCATGTTATAAATTATTAAATGATATTTTTGTTTTTCAATATTAGTATTTACCTTAATATATCAGTTCAACTGAAGAGGGAATTATAGAAGAATAATTAAAAAATTTATTTTTAGCAAATATAATATTAGAAAAAAAGCTGTTCCTGTTATAATTTTAAAATAATATTTAAAGAATGGAAATTTTGTTTTAATCTATATAACGAAATTAGTTAATTATGATTCTAAAGTTATTCTATTCTATCAAAATTTTCTGATTTTAATGCGTTTTGTAGTTAATTAATTTTGTTTATGATACTATATTTAATTCAGTTGTTCTCAATAATTATTTGTTTTTATAGATTACAAAATATTTTAAAAATTCGAAATATTCTTGCAACTAGAAACTTGTCAATGTTAAAATTAAATAATAACTTAGAATATATATTAGTCAAGCAAAATATTCCTTAATCTTGTTATTTCAAACTATTTATTATTGATTATTATTCAGTCCAAAAATTAATAGAAATATTACAATGGTATATTTATAATGATAAGTTATTAACCAGCAAGAATTCCTCATTGTTATAGTTCTCGTTTTTAGATATAAGTGATTTTAAGGGCAAACATTTTATTCAGAATCCATTATAAAGTATCTTAGAGCTGTATAGATTTACTAAAAAATTAAAATAATTTTAATAATAGATTAACTGATTGAAATATGCAAAAGAATAGGTTGAGCAGTTGTATTTTAGATTTATTGATAACTGTAATATTTCAGTCTTATCTTGTCTTCTCTCTTTGTGTGGATATTCGCAGTACGGTTGACTTAGTTTATATAGTTCAGCTTTGGTAGCTACTTAATAAAAAATTTGCACTCGCATTTTTCCAAATTACAATTTTTTCAGATTCAATTTTGCTTTGTTATGATTAGAGCAATACTCGAGAACCTGTTTAATGTAAGATTTTTTGCCCTACTCCCATCAGATGATATTTTTACAGTTTCAGGATTTTTATTTTAAATGATTGATATTTAATTAGATTTAATTTTCTAATTGGATTTATATACTCAATCCAAGTTGCATTTTTCATATAGTTATTGTTAAGCTAAGATCAAAAATTTGAGTTATCAATCCATTCATATTAATATAAACTTATTATATTGTACAAAGAATTAAATCAATACAGACTACAATAAAAAATAATAATGAATAAAATACAAAGATTTTGTATTAGTGACATTAATATTAAAGCTACGGATTCTCAATTTGATAATAGTAGTGATAGTTAAAGAATTACAATTAGATTCCATTGAATTATCAGTCAAAATGATGAGAATTTTATACTTATATAATAGTATCTATTAAAAATACAAATCATTTTTTAAACTGTGTTTTCAAGATGTAATTTGAAAAGGTCAAATTGAATTAAATGTCATAGGTTATAAATATGGCCACCTATTTTCTGAGAAATCCCATAATCAATTATTATATATTTTTGGTATTTATAAAATGCTGCCTGTGAATGAATAATGAAGCACCTTGGTGTCCTTAAACTGTTAACCCCATTCAAATAATTAAATAATATGATCAATCAAGAATGACTCGAGTTCATCTGGCCAAAATAATGGCTCTTCCTGTAGGAATATAGGTCAATCACCAGATTAAAGTAATTGGAATCAACTACAACCTCAAAATGGAACAAATCATTGAAAATAAGAAACATAGGGATCTTCAAAAGGATAATCAATACAACTAAATTTTAATAAAATTGAAATAATCTATCTAAGATTTTGAAATGAGTTAATTTATCTATTCAAAAAAATACCAATATTCATATCCATATTTATGGTGCGACTAAAAGCCCAGCTAAGGACTCTCCATGGTAGACCCTGCGAATGGCTTCGGCAAAGTATGTACTCACATCAATTACTTTGAGCTTAGGAGTTAACTTCAACTTTTCGTCCTGGGGGATGGTGTTGGTGACTGCAACTGTGTCAATTTTAGACTGATTTATCACTTCGATGGCGGGTCCTGTCAACATACCATGAGTAACAATGGCATGAATCTGAGACGCACCACTTTGCTGTAAAACTTCAGCAGCCAATCCCAAAGTACCACATGTATCAGCAATATCATCGATAATAATGGCAACTTTGCCTTGGACATTTCCTACTAAGCTCATTTGAATGTTTTCTTTG
This sequence comes from Conidiobolus incongruus B7586, assembly GCA_000697335.1. NCBI lineage: Eukaryota > Fungi > Entomophthoromycota > Entomophthoromycetes > Entomophthorales > Conidiobolaceae > Conidiobolus > Conidiobolus incongruus. The sequence goes on from JNEM01009457.1 coordinate 4,961, forward strand.
GATTTACCATCTTTGTGAATCATAGCAAATTTAAGGTTAAGTTTTTTACTGATGGATGTAGCTCTAAAAATCAATTTAAATTCTGCTTAGTGCTATTATTGAATGTGTATAGAATTTACCTCTTAGCACCACCGGCATCTGGAGAAACGATAACAGCGTTTTGGTAATTGGGAATATTACCTCTAATATAATTGAGTATTGCAGTTTCAGAGTAAAGGTGTTCTACAGGAACGTCAAAGAATCCTTGAAATTGAGCATCGTGAAGATCCATAGTAATGATTCTGTTAGCACCTATATATTATGTAATAAATTTTTATAATAAATAGAGAGGTAATATGTTTGGCTACCTGATTCAATCAACAAATTAGCGATCAGAGTGCCAGCTCTTGCAGTCCAGTGCTTGTATCCAGTATTCTTGGGGACGGTTGAGGGGAAATACATTGGGGAAGAGAAGAATGTCTGATATTCATTGGCACCAGGAGTGCTGTAAGTAGAATGACAGACAATTTCGGAAATACTGGGCTTGTTGATAGGCAGATTTAGCTTTGGTTTTGTGCTCTTGCTCTCAGATTTGCTCTTTTCACCTGATTGTTCAAGGGTCTCCTTGAGAGGAGCCAATTTAATGCTCTGGACTTGAGCCTCAAGTGGAGGAATACCATCAGTGGATGGCAAATCAGAGTTCGTGGGTGAGTTTGTTGGCGAAAATTGAACGGATTTCGAAAATTGATACAAAATCGACTTCTTATTCTTTTTGGTGAGTTCTATTTCCAATTGACTATCCTCACGTTCGTTCAAACCAGCACTCTGAGGAGTCCAATATCTAAGAATTTGAGAGGTATTCTTTTCATAAGGAACATCTGGCTGACGTGCATAAGGAAAACATGGCAAAACGGCAGTAACTGTTTTAGCACTGGCAGTTTTACAAGCCGCTAGCATGATCATTAACTCAACAAGGTTATCATTAACAGATCCACAGCCGGATTGGACAATTACGACGTGTTTACCTCTTACAGAGTGCTGAATATGAACTTTAGACTCCTTGTTAGAGAACTTTCCAAGCTCGACAGGCACCTGTTGAATGCCTAAATGTTCACAAATTTTTTGTACAAATTCAGGGTGGGAACTACCCCCCATAATAGCCAAGTCACGATTACCCATTATTTTATTTCAAATTTAATATTTTAAAAATATAAATAATATATTAATTTTCAAATCAATTTAAATGATATTATATAAGTGACTGAATGTGTTTTAATGACTTTACTAAAAATAGTTACTTCATATTAATCCACTTTCTTTTCCTTGGGTTTATGGGTCATCCCTATCTATTGTCCAATTAAAGCATAACCTTATTAAATTATTTGTTTGAATAATTTTAACCTACAAATATTATTTTCTCGTTAAAAAATTTATTTTTTAATAATTAGTATTGATGATTAAATCTAAAAAATAATAATATTTTTATTCTGATAAAAATATTAAATATTTTATCATATTATTAAGTTAAACTTAGAATTCAATAAATCGTAAGAAATTTGATTAAATTTAGTAGAGCATCCCATAATAATAATAGAAGTATCAAGTATATAAATTGAATCAACTTAAATTACAATATATGTGAATGCTAATAGAAACAATAAAATGACAACTTCATTTAGATTTGGAATTAATAGACAAGTTCCAATAGGTAAAAATCATATGAAAATTTAAAATAATTCAATTAATACCTTGATTCATCTTAGACGAAATCAATTTAAATACGATATATTTGAATAACACCCAATATAAACAATATTTGCCTAAATTTAATGAGTATTATCAAATTAACGACCTATCCTTAATTTGTAAATTAAAATTATCTAAGAATAATGAATTTATTATATCAAGAAATTTATTTGATCAATTATTTTGTGGAATTAAAAATGATCATATTGATATCAAATTATCAAAGGTATTTTATCAAATTCGAAATAATATATCATTTACTAATACATAAGCAAAGATTGATCAATTGATGCCAATTAATGAAATTGAATTATTATTACTATCTCATCCGTCAGCCAATTCAATTTCTTCAATTGAAATTATATGGAATTTTAAAAGATTATATATGAATCAAATCATACATTTAAATCATAAATATAATATCAAAAACTATGAAAATCAAACATTTCAAGTTCAATTAATCGGAATCAAGTCAAAATTGAATCAGAGTTTGAATTATGGTATACTCTTGGCGAATGTCCTTACGAATCTTGAAATTTATCAACCCTCATCAATATCAAGCAATAGTAAAGTACATCAACAATTAAGAAACAAAACCGAATGGCAGTCTTCATTGAATGATCATATCCCAGGCCTCGAAGATTATTCCACAATTGTAATCAATGCACTTGACCACATTCAACAATCCCAATCGTCTCAAGGAATTATTATTTGTGGTACTTACGGTATTGGTAAAACTTACTTCTGTAAGAAGTTAATAGGTAAAATAGACTTTAACTTCACAGTAGTTTAATTATTAAAATATTCTAATCAATTAGAATTTTCTGAATTAAATTATGAATATTTGGATTGTAAATTATTGTTGAATCAAAGTAAAAATTTTATTTTATAATCATAAAATATAATATTTGACTAAATGTTTTAATTGTAATTAGGCTTACAAAAGTCTTTTACAGTTTTAAACAAATGCTTTAATAACGATGAAACAAAGACTATAATCGTTTTGGATGATATCGATTTAATCTGTTCTAATCAACTAAAAGGTAAATCATCATATAATTATGATTATGGGTGGAATGAAATTAATTATTTAATATAATAGAACCTTATAGTTGTTTAAATAGTTTATTATTAAATTTGATCGATTCCAATCGTTGTAACAATATCATAATCGGTAAATTTAAATTTTAATATTATTACTATTGCTTTTAAAATAATTAACTTTGTTTGATAGGTATCACCAATAATTTACCAAATATAGATGCAAAATTTTTCAAAAATTCAAGATTTGAAAGGGTTATAGAGTTCAAATTACCTCAACTTAATCAAAGGCATTTATTCATTCAAAAGTTTATCAATCAAGGTAAATATTTTATATTTAATAGTTTTTATAAAAGTTTAAAATAATCAATTATAGATACATTGATTAGAAATATCTTAACCAAATGGACCATTGAAGAAACTGAATTAATCCAAGAATTGAGCGAAAGAACCCATGGATTTAGTTTATCAGATTTGCTCAATTTATTTAATACATTTATATTATTAATTTCCAATAACGAATCGAATGAAAATCCTTTATCCATTCTAAATCAGTGCCTTATTAAATGGAATCAACCTAATCAATTTGATAAATTCCATACTAAAGTAATAATTATTTTTATTTTATTATATATTGCTCTATTTTAATTTCTTAATTATTCTAGATTCCTGAAGTCCATCTGAATGAATGTTATGGATTAGACCAAGAGATTGAGTTTATTAAAGTAAATAATTGATTTTAATTATTATATTTTCAACTAATATTTATTTATTAGGAATTGATTCAAACCCCATTAAAAATGAACCAATTGACAGATCAACTTAATTTAGCAACTCCCAAAGGTATTCTGCTTCATGGCGCTAGTGGAGTTGGTAAGACGAGATTATGTTATGCAATTGCTAACGATTTTAACTTAAATTATGTATTTATCGAAGTAAATATAAACAAAAATGAATTATGTTATTGTTATATACTAATAATTCATTAATATAGTCAACTCAATTAAAATCTAAAAAGGTGGGAGAAAGTGAGAAAAATATTCAAAAATTATTTCAGCAATGTAGACAATTATCACCATGTTTGTTAATTATTGACCAGGTAGTTAAATTTATTTTATCATTGTTTATATCTTATTAATTATATTTAATTCAGATTGACGGGCTATTGAGTAAACGATCGGAAATGAACCTTGAAAATTATCAAAATCGTTTAATTAATACATTTTTATCAGGTTTGATTAAATTAATATCTATTTTAAGTATATAATTAATCATTTTTATAATTAGAAATGGATGGTTTATTTAGCAGTTCAAATGATCATCCTAATAAATCCGTGATTATTATTGCTAGTAATTTCAACTTGTATCAATTATTAATATTTATCACTAATTAATATTCAATTTAGCTACGAATGATCTAAATCGATTAGATTCCGCTTTATTGAGACCTGGTCGTTTGGACATTCATTTAGAACTGAATATTCCCAATACTCAAGTAAATCAATCCCGTAATATTCTATTTTCACACATACTCAATATTTTATAGCAAAGAGAAGTATTTATTCAATCCAAATTATCTAAAATACCTCACGAATTGACACAAGGTCAAATTCAAAATTTAATCGATATGAGCAAAGGATTTTCAGGTATATTTTTAATGAATCATTTTCAGATTTGTTATATACATACTTTTCCTAGGATCTGACATTAATCAATGGATTCAAGAAGCTTGTTTGAATAGATTAAACATTGATCTAAATTCAAAATATGTAATTTTATTCCTTCATCGTTGATATTTACTTGATTAAATTAATTTATTTTAGATTTTATATGAAGATTTTATTAACTGTATTAATAAATTTCACCAATAAATTTTAATTACCAATATCATATCATGTTCTATTATAATAAATATTTTTCTATGCGATTTTCCCAATAGCTATTTAATAATGGATCCAATTCCATTGTATCATACTATACTCATAACTTTAACCTTTATTTTCACAAAAAATCAATTACAAATCAATTTCATCATGGTCAACACTATTTATGAAATTATTCCGTGCTAATTATTGGGAAATTTCATGATTATCTTTTCATATCTATTTTGAATTGATTCAAATTACAGTAAATATAATCTATTTAATTTCCAATGTGTATTCCTTTAACAATCAAAACTTTTTATATCCAAATATTAAAGAATTGAATTTAAAATATTATGATTGATAGTATCATATTATATTTTTCAAGTTGATATGAAATATTTTGATTATTATTTAAATTTTGGAAATTCATTGATTTTAATTTAATTATTAGTAATGGAATATAAGCAATAGTGATTAATGTTGAAGTGACTCATACAAAATTAATCATTTTAAGTTATCACAAAGTTGTGAATTTTGTATTAAACTTTCAATAATTAATTCATACTTGATCTTTGGAACTGATTCTGAAAAGTCTCTTATATTAGTCAAAACTCAATTTAAAGATATGGATAAATGATGTAATTATAAAATTTTAATTACAATATTTAATAATATTAATCTAAATAATGAATATACTTTAGTTAATTTTATTTCATTTGATTAAAAGTAAATTTAGCAAATTATATAATGATCGAGAATTGGATCACTGATTTAGTTAAACTTAATTTGTCAAACTCAATCATTTCATATAATTTTCCCATTTTGTATCATCCATAAGCTATATTATTATAAGATACTAAAATTATTTAATATGGTTATTTTACGTTCTCTAATATATGAAAAAATGTATCTAATGAAAGAATAATATAAAATTTTTTTATTAAATGATGAAATTGAAAATTATCCCATAATCAATAATTTTGCAGTTAATAAGTTTATGGAAGATATAAAAACCCCTTAATTATGAACCTTTGAGAATTGGTTGGAAATCTCAATTAAATATTAACACAATTTAATTCAAAGTCATTATTATCTAAAAATTTTATTTTATCCAACAATTTAAAATAACATTATATCATTCAATTTGTTTGTTCCCTGTAGTTTAGTTTGTATTTGTCAACCTTTTTTTTCAGCTTATTTTTTATAACATTATTGATTTAGTCGAATTATTGCAACTAGTATCTTTTAATTATCAAATTTACTTTATTTAACTAACCTGTTTTCATCGGTCTATTTTAATTTTTCTTATCTCTTGATAACAGCTTTTTTAACATAATTTAAGGTAATTTTTAATAATTCACTAAACATATTATTCAAATTTTACTTTTATTCTTAAAGTTTTATAATTCATATTGAAATTCTTAATCTTTTTTATTCTATTACTTTTATCTTGGAAATACTAAACAATACTAACTAGTTCATTTATTTGTTATATAGCATTTGGACGGAATTCACTTTTATTAACCAAATATGTCTAACATTCAAAATTCATCTAAAACGAAATCTGTGATCAGATACTCAATTAAACAACTTCTATATTTAAGGAATAGCCCTTTATGCCAACGACCTGAAAACTTTATGACACTAGAAGACTGGAAAAATGAAGGATTAGTGGCCAAAACTTACCCTCGACCCAAGCAATACCAACCAGGAGGCACCTATAATGCAGATTCCAACGCCGATGAATATAATGCCAATTCAGTTGATGAAGCCCATTCCAACTCGTCTCCCCCTTTGCTTTCCAATTCATCATTGCATCATAAATCAAGCAATACTGACTTCAAGGGTGAAAAACGCACTTCAGACATCAAGCTCAGACCCCACGATTTCAACTTTTTATCTTCCAAGCAGGGGTCTCATAACGATGGCGAAAATAATTCTAAATTCAACAATGATATTAAATTTAAAAAGCCAGTCAAAGGATCCAATGCTCAGCTTAACTCCAATTTCAAAAGTTCCTCACCAATTAAATCCACTCGCCCTGAAACTGGTACTAATTTCAATGCTCCTAACGATCTCACCAATGAACTTGAAGAACCTGTTCCAGAATGGGCTAATTACAGTGGCAAACCTTCCGGCATGTCGCACCAACAAATGGCACAGGATTTCCAGGCTTGGAAGGCCCAAATGAAGGAAAAATCTCGACTGGAGAACATGAAAAACTCCTCTGAATATCAGAATCATCATCCTTCGATTCTACCTGAACCTAAAGTTGTACAGGAATCCACTAACAATTCAACTATTTCTCCTGCATTCCAAAATTTTTTAAACCAATATGCTGCTAGTCAAAGCGCCAATTCCCAACCATCTCAAGAATTGTTAACTAACAATTCTGTCGATATCAATTTGAAATGTAATCCAGTTAAATCCAATCCAGGGTTACCTCCAAATGTACCTCATCCTCAATTTAACGGCTCTACTAACCAATCTGCTATGTCTCCTCAGGATTTGTCAAACAAAATTGAAATTGAAAATCAGCTTAAAACCTTGTTAAATATTGGATCTTCACCTTCTAACGCTTCGCCCAATCCCCCCAAACCCGCTTCTCGCCCTATTCATCTCCCTAGTGGATTTATGCCTACTTCAGTTCTCAAAAAACTAAATTCCCGTAATCAACCACCACCTAACCCGGCCAATTTCCATCATCTTGCATCTTTCATTGATCAGAGGGACAAAGAAAGACAATTACACCATCCCGTTGGATTTGGATATCCTCAAAATCCTGGTATGGGTAGTTTGAATCTCAACTCCAAGGTTCCAGGAGCCTCTCCTTCTCATCTCAATGCATCTCCTACACCCATGCAACATCATCCACACTTAAAATCAAGTCCTATAGCTAACAACCATCCAAGTGGTCGACCTAGTAACCAAGTAAATCCTGCTCCTCAATACGCCGGATTCCAAGGGTTCATTCAAGATCCTAATCTCGCTGGACAAAACTTAAACTCTGGAAGCAGACCCGCTAAAGGCAACCTTTTCCCCGTCTTTAGCAACCAGCACGCTAATGGTCAAGCTCTTCTAAACTCTTTGACTACATCTCCTCACTCCGTCAGTCTCAATCAATACCCTCCTTCAGCCCATTCCCCTTCATCCGTTTATAAGACCCAACAATGAAGATCAGAAGAGAGTTGCATTTCAAAAGTTACTCGGCTCATCCCAACTGACTCCATACTGCATTATTTAATATCGGTATTAAAAACCAGTGTTCTTCATTTAATTTCTTTTAAATTTATTTTTGAGTGATAATTTGTCAACTCACATTAATGTATAATATTACTAATATTAATTTTTTAAAATTAATTTGTATTAATGATAAATATAACATATAGTGGTATTTTTTATTAGCATTAAATAATTAATTTTTTAACTCAAATTTCATTCAATTCTAATTTTTATATTTTATCTAACTTTTTAGGATAAAATATATAGAATTATACTCAATAGTTTCAAAGTTAAATCCAATGATCTTTAAGAAATCACAACTCTCATAAAAATCCCATTAAATAATGCTGCATTATTCAAAATATATTGTATATAATGTTAAAATTCTTTGGATCAAAGTTGTCATCGTTTAAAGATTATTGAATTTACCCTTAAAGATATTTCTAACAATACTTTAATATTCTGAATCATATGATGAAAAAATTCAAATGTAATCATGCCACTTATAATAATAAGTATCATTGATATCAAACTTTTAAATATAGATAATTTATTAAAGATCGTTGTCATATTACTTGTCAAATATATTCGATTTTCTACAATATGTTAGATGATTTAAATGAGTTTTAAAACCAAATATCCATCTAAAAGCATCATTCCATTTTTTGTCCGGATGAATACAATTTTGATACTAATGAAATATATGTTTTTCAACTGGCCTTTGATATTATCATGATTTTGATCAGTGTCACTAACATCTTTAAATAGCAAGCATATCAACGAATAATTGAGAAAAGTATATTATGAATAAATCAATGAATTGTTTATTTGAATTATTCAATTATATTTTTCAAAAGATTAATTATTTTGTAATTAATCAATTGTGGATCTTTTTACCCAAATTATCGGATGTAATAATAATTGGCAAAATTATAATTAAAATAATTTATAATTATAAATATTTATTAGATATTAATGATCTTATTTTACAAATCAAACCTTTGAATGAATTGTTAAATCCTTTAAATATATTAATTGTGTAATATTCATACCTAGAAAATTGGATTATGTGATATAATACTTATTTAATACATTAAAAATTAACCAATTAATAGAAATTTTCAAACTGTTAAAAACATATTTAATTTAATTTGAATTATTGTTTTCTTTTTGTTAAAAAACAAATATAATAATTTTAATATTTAATAAATTTGATAATATATGAAAAATAATAATTACAATTCGTAATGATTACAAATTAGTCATTTTATTACCCATAAGTTTTTCAATATTACTAATTTTTATCACAGACTGAATTTTATATCTAATAAAATATATGGCATGTTTTAATATATGAAGTGTTCAAATGGGTTAATGTATACAATTGAATTCAACATAACTGATATTATTTAATAAACTTTCAATTTTGTTATTAGTGATATGAAAGTAACTTATATGCTCCTACTTTTACAAGTTTCAAAATTAAATAATACTTTTCATCACTTGAAAGAGTTGAGATATTCTATGAGAAAGTTAATGATATGTGGATAATATAAGTTTCAAGCAACATTTTAGAATCACTTAAAAATTTGTTAAATGTAAAATGTATTGAGAATTCCTGATTGAAACTGTTACTGAGAAAGTTTAGTAGTAAAATTATAGTAATTAGGGTAGAGAATATATAATATACATCTCTAATAATAATAAATTTATTTTGATGAAATATTTTAAATATTTATTTTACTATATTATTTCAAAACTAAATTTTTAATTTAGTTGAGTAATAATTTTAATTATATTTACAATAAAAAATAATTAAAAAGAATTTAGAGTAAATTATTTTATTTCTTATGATGTAGTAGGTGTTTATAAGGAAATAATGCTTGCGTAATATTTCTTTTGATCATTGAGCTTCGTGCAGAATTTGGGTCATTTTCAACAATTTGATCTAAAATTTCTTCAATTGTTATAATTCTTTGTCTAAGAAACTCTATATCTATTTCTTTTGGCCTAGTTTCTTCGATACTAGGTTTTTTAGCTGGCAATGAAGTATTCATTGATGGCAATTCCTCAACTTGATTAATATCTGCGGTATCTTGAATTGGTCCAGATGATATATCAATATTCATTTTATTTATTGCTCCAAGTTTTAAGCCGCTACGCTTCCGAAATCGATCAAACCATCCTTTACTCGCTTTAAATGACTCAGTTTTATTGCCTGATTCATTTTGAATAGATTGAAAAATGCTTTTAGCTTGATTCATTATAATCAATTGACTTATTTTCATATCATTTCGAATTGAATTATCTATCCAAGTACAAAGTCTCTTTTCCATTTCTTCAATTGTATGACTTCGTGAATATGTGGTTGTTTTGGCTGCATATTGATTTGTTTGAACTGCAGAAGCTCTGATTTTATCAGCATTCTTCTTAATTGCTCGAATTGTAGAAGTATTTAAATTGAATGAAGCTCCAATGCTCACTTGCCTTTCACCAGCATCCAATCGTTGTAAAATTCTCATTTTTGTTTCGATTGATATAGCCTTTCTATTCCTTTTAACCTCTTTCATATCTTTAATTTGAAGAGCGCAAATAATCTGGATGAACTAATTGCTTAATGACCTTTTTTAAATACACAACCAACTGTCTTAAACAAATTATGGTTTAAAAACCCGACTGAAATAAAATTTGAAATATTGGTTGGAATATAGGTATGAAGTAAAAGAGCGCAAAATGAGGGATAGGGATTTGTACAATTTAAATATAAATAATTACTAGAATTTTATTTTTGGCTTCGATTACTTGATTGAATCGGAAAAATTGTCAGTTTTGGAACGATTAAAATAATACACAATAGATGAAGAATAATTAAATATTTAGAATGATTTTTGAGCTATTTAAAACTCCAATCGAATTGATCTAGCACCGGACTTTGGGGTGCTTCATCAAGATAATCCCGTGCACTCTTGCCGTACCAATGATTCGGAGAAGATGAAGATGGATTAGTAGTACTAGGAGTAAGCTGAGCTGCACTTTTGAGAGGGCGTTGTAATTTAGATAAGAGTCTATCAAGACTAGTAAAATTAGCTGCATTTTTTGCGAAGGTTTTGTGAGAACGGGTTGTAATATGCTAGTGAAAAAGAATAATATTAGCAAGTGAGTAAAACAATAAACAAAATATTTACCTCTTCTAAGTCTTCAAATTTTACTTTACAATTCTCACAATAACCTGGTTTTTTGGTAGGAGGAAGATGGTGAAGAGGTGATTCAGTGGGTGCATTGGATCTCAGAGAGCCAGAAGCCTTACTTAACCTAGATCTGCTAATAGGGTCCGCTAATAATCTTTGTGTGGGAAGTGCAAGGCGAGAAGATCCATTATTGACAGGCTGAGGAGTAAGTGGCTGAGACAGGACAAATGGTGAATCTACAGGATGAGGTGGATGGATAGGAGGTGTGATAGCGGATTCTGCTGCCCTAGAAACACGCTCTTTATCTCCTAACAGTATTGATTGATTGTTTTTGAAAAACGTCGGCGTAGTTGGATGAGGGTATGCAGTAGGATGATGGGATGACTGAGAAAGAATGGCGGAAGCATTTGTATATGGTTGAAGATGATTGGGTGGCTTTAATTCCATAGGAGGGACTGCAACAGGAGGGGGTGGATGATTTTTTCGTTTTGAGACATTGGATGGTTGTACATTAATGAAAGGACAACGCCCAACGGGGACCTGGTACAATCTAGGCCAAGGTGGCTCCTGACAATCACCTGGAGGTAAATATTCCGCTATCACAGGAGGTCGATGAATCCCCGTCCTATCTTCTACTAATAAATAGTAAAAATGCAGATAGTGCGTCTCTGAGTGTAATAATCTGGCTCTGCTCTGAGAATTTCTCTGAAGTTGAAAGGGTGGAAGTTGCCGCGAGGTAGGTTCGATAATTGGGGGAAGGCCGATATTCGTCCGAGGAGGTGGCATGAACTGGCTCGTAGCAGTAGACTGGGATTGGACGGCTAAATTGGGATTAATCAGATACTTCAGTATCCGGTTACGAAATTCTGAAAATGATCATAAAAAAGAGCAACCGTCAAATAAAATATTCATGGTGTAATTGGAAAACAAAAAAAAATAAAAGAAACTAATGTTGCAACTATGTAGAAAGAAAAAAAAAGAAAAAAAAATACTTACTGTCTAAAGACCAAATTTTCATTCCAAATTTCTTAGCTTGAGCTACTACATGATCTCTTGGTTCTAGTAATATATTTTAGTTAATTTTCATATCTATAAATAGAAAAATAGTTATTGGAAAAAGAAAAATCAAATAAATACAATATAAATTACCCAAAAACAATATTCAAACTCGTATTTGAAAAATTGCAATAAATAATTACCTGGTGGAGGAAGATTTTTCCTAAATAAATAAGAATTAATAAATACAAATAAATATCAATTGAAAATGACTTACATATTAACCATATTACTGCGATCTTCGACTGAATAATTAAATGGAGTGGATGCACCATATTCCATTTTCATTCGTTTATTATCCATTGAATTTTCTTCTTTGATCGCTTTAACAGAGATACCATTTGGTGGAGAATTGTCTATAAGGTGAGTAACATCCCTTGAAAAGAAAGGTTCTACAGTCTATGAAATATTATTATTAAATTTATATTATTTTAAAATCAATTTCAGTTATATCTACCCCTCCCAATGCTCTAATATCTTTAGCCATTTCAAGTTGTAAGTTATTTGGAACATTATGAAAAAAGAATCTATAGTTGGGAAAATGGGAGCGATAATTTTCCACCCACTGACGGAAGCTCGGCTTATTAGAACGTATACTGGTATTGGTTGAAGGCAATGTAATTGGTTCAAAAGTAGCCGGCCTGGTAGTGGTGGAAAGCGTTGTTGAGGCAGTGAGAGAAGTTGGTAGGTGGTTGGGCTGTATCCTTGTTAGATGAAAAGAGTTATGAAAGGGTTGTTGATTTGATTCTTCTTTAGGTTTGATATCGGTAAGATTGAGATGATTTGAAAAGGGCTGAGATGCAGCTAAATGGTCATTTTCCCTCTTTATGTGATATGGTTGACTAGGGCCATAAGGATTTGAATCCATTGTAATGAGGGAGATCAGAAGTGATAATAAAGGATATAATACAGAAGCTAATCAATTACAAATCACTTAACTTTTATGATAAATGAGGATAAAAGAAAGTGAAATTGAATATATGAAATTTGGCTCAATTGAATTGATTGAATGGAATAAAATTTATGTTGGATTTCTAAAATGATTTGATACAAAATTAATTATGTGATGAATGAAGTTAATGGAATAATGAATATAATTAAGGGAGATTTTAATGAAATACACTAAATTATATTTCAAATATATTTTATTATCTAATCAAATATTGTAAATAAATATATCTGTTTAATATCAAATTTGGGGTACTTTATTGTATTAATAGAAATGTTTTGGGCGTTGGAATTTCCTTACATTTAATTATTACTAATTGTTACAAAAAACTGAAGATTTTGCTTAGAATTAAATTAAATACTTATGGGTTCAAAATTAGTATAATTTATTAGATATTATTACAAAGTTTATTGCTACCTTCATAGATTAAACTATATTGATCATATTCATAATATAAAATATAACTTTAACGTTTATAGATTAATATAATTGTTTAATGATCATATTTGTCTTGATAAATCAATAATATTTAATTTTATTTAGCTAAATTTATTTGATTATTGGTTATAATTGTGAAAAATATTCGCCATATAAGGCAACCCCTAGTTTGATATAAGTTAAACTTTGTCTCACATTAAAAATCAACATTTCAACAATACTGAAATAAATCAAATGCAAAATATTACTCATAATATTTAATTAAGTAGTATTAAATAAGTATCTGAGTAGAAATGTGGTTGTTGTTCAGAGTGCGTTGTAATTAGATATTAAAAAGGAGTGAGTTGAGTTAAAGGGGTGGAAAATTTAAGTTTTAGATGTTACTTTAATTCAGATGGCACCCATTGGATTCAACCCCAATATATTTCAACGCATTTAACTCAAAAAACATTACCAACAGTTGACCAATCATTAGGGATCTACAATTGATTAAAACTAATTTTATTCCTATATCATATTTGTAAATCTTGTAACTAGCTCACTCTATTCACTTAATCATACCATCTTTTTTCAAAAATATTCTACTCAATTTCCAACATACCACCTTAATAATAGCTATTAAATGATTCAATCTTCTCTTAATTTCTCATACGTTGATATATATATTGAACTGTGAAAACATACAAAAGTTATCTCAATAAATTCACAATGATTTTTGATGGTTTTCAATATAAAAATTATATACTCATTCACTTATAATTTGATCAAATTAAACCAATTTTTATTTATTAAGGAACACACTATCTAATAAATAAAAACTGTTTTAACATCAACATATTAATAAAATGGCTCACATTTCATCTATTATGTTTGTTGCTTAAATTTAGTTTATAAAAATTATTTATAATAAATTGCATTATACATAAAACTTTGTGTTTGAAGTACAATTGAATTTATAATTAAAATTGCTGATATCTCATATAAAGGTTGATATATTAATCATCCTTCAGTTAAACTATTTTTTAATTTATAAATTTTATAATAATCTGAAATCTGTTCAAAATTTCAATATCAACAATTTAAATTTTATACCATAAATTGTCTTATATATCTTCAATCATCATTTCAAATATTATATTATTTAATTATGTATTCACAATAATATAATATTAAAATTCTAATATTATATTCATCCTTTTCAAATGAAGAGAGTTTGAAGAAGTTCTTTTCCGAATTAAATTTCTCAATTCAATAATCACACTAATCTTGATATAATCATTATTTCAACCCAATTTATCCAATCCCACCACAACCCATCCAAACCATAAAATAAATGATGGCATCTTAGCCATTCTCACAATATTCATCTCAATGTTTCTATATTTGTATTAAACTTTTATCAACCGTATTCAACATATTTCTAATTGTAACATCCCTACAAAGGTTTAGACATCATTATATGGCATTAGCCATAATTGAATTATTATTTTGATATTGAATAATTTCTACTGATTCGATATTATCAGGATTTAAATAATGAAACCAAGGTTGCAAAATAAATTTCCATCTTAAGTTACATTTTTTCCATATAAGGAAATTGATGGCTTAATGTACATCTTATACTTTTCAAAATAAAAAAAATATAATTTAACAATAATCCAATAAAATCTATACTATTTATCTTGATTGAATATACTTTAGAATACAATAAATTAACATATTCATAAATATCATTAGTAAATAATTTATTTTAACAGATTACTAAATTAAATCTAACCTCCAATTTGAATAATTTTACATTTAATTTTTTTCGGTCATAACTTAAACAATTTTTGAACTAAAATCTAAGATCAATGCTCCTTTTCATTACATGAGGAAAAGTAGCACATTGAAATCACTATAAAAGGGTAATTTATACTGATCTTTAATTTAATACAATTGTTCTTCCTTTGTTTGAAATATATTCGTTGAATTTGTGTAATTTATGGCTCAACTATTTTTATAAGCCCGAACTGTAAATTATGAGTGAATCCAACAATTGGAGTGAAAATTACAGATAAAAATGGTTGTTATCAATTATAGTAAACATCTATTCAATTCACCTATATATTTTGATATCATTCCAATTGTTTAATATCTATTCATACATTTCGATTTCACTTAATGATTGCTAATTTGAAATAAATTTTTATTATAAAAAACATTATTAATTATATATTTTAATTAATTTGTTAATCTTGAACTAATTGAATTATGTATTTTTCAATTATAAACTTTAGTGATTATCAAGTGAAAAGTGCAATATTTAATTGTTGAATCAAAGCTATACTAAATAGATGGCATATATTTCAAATTTGAAATGCAGAGAATGATAATGTAAAAAATAATACTGAATTTGATGGCTATTGAATCATCTGATATTTGCCGTATCTCTTCAAATTACAATTAATTTAACCACAAGGAATTAAAATGATAATTTTAATTATAATTGAAATTAATATTAACATTAATAATTGCTCAATATATTTTAAAATTAGCCAATAAACATTTAATATTATATTGTATCGGTTCAATTGAGGTAATATCATGTATGAAATATGAAAAAACTGAATATTAAATAAAATAAAATTTATAGTTAATTATTTCTGAAATTGATTGTAAGATTATTACGAAAAGTGATTATATCTAGAAACCTACCATTGTTTAATGAAATATTTTCTTTTATAAATACAATTATTACACATTCAATTCATTTATATATGAAAAATGTATCAAGTTTTAAAATAAACCTGGAATCAAATTAGGTAATATCAAAATCAAAATCATGAAACCTTAGATATAAATAATCTGAATATGGTAAAGTTGGGATGCCTATTCCATTAATAAATAGAAAATATTCTTTATATCTTTGGAAATATTGATTTATAAATCCAATCTAAGCTTCAAGTTAATTATTTTTTTCTCATAATAATTAATCTCCCACTAACTAATCATATGATTCATCATTCAAAAGTAAAATAATTCAATTTTTTTGAATCATTTATATAATTTTAAGTCTAAGTACAACTGTAATATAACAGTTCTATATATTTTCTATTCTTAATTTTTTACAATATAATTATTGATATCAATTTTGTATAGTGTAAGCTGATTATGATTATGCAAGAAAATTACAAAGTTTACAAGTACTCATTTTTAATTTAGAAATCTCAATTAATTAAAAATTACATCATCAAAGTCAGATGTTTATCCCATATGGCAAATGACCCAAAAACATTGAAAGTAGTTAATTCATATTAAACAGTCTTAATTGTAAATCATATTGGATTCACTATTGATTCAATATTATTCACTAAAAAAGTTAGAATTTTTAGAATATAATTAATTATATTTTTATTATAATTTAATATTATTTGATTTAACTTATGAAACATATTTTATTTTCTTTAAAAATTTATCAAGTAAAATTATTCAGTAATACTACAATACTAAATTAACAAATTTTATATTAGAACTATATTGTTCCAAAAAACCTAACCAAGTTCAACAAATTTCAATATTCAAGTCAATATTTTACAACTTTCAATAAATTTTATAAACCAAGTACTTTACCCAAAGACGATATTAAAAGTTATTGGGAAGATTTAAATCTTGTATTACGCGAACCAGGTACTATCATTTTGACTTACACCCTAATTTTTACTTAAGAAAAATATTATTACTATAATAATCAGGTTTTGAGAATTTTGGTCGTCTCGAAATGAAGTCTAATACCAAAACAATAACCCAATTACTGAAAACTTGCACGAGTATTCAGAGCGGTCAGGGCGATCTGTTACCCAGTTTGACAGCTAAACAAGCATGTCAAGCTTACGAAAACTTGGACGTTAAAGGCAAGTTACAGTTTTTAATTTTACTAATTAAAGAATTTGGTAGGTGAATAAACATATAGTGGCAGTATTGAATATTCATTGAGTTTTTTAGGCATCTCTAGAGAAGAATCCATTCCCCTGGTTAAAGAATATATTCAGAAATATGAATCTAAAGTAAGCAAATAATCAAATATATATGAATATAATATGAATTTGTATGACTTAGGAAAACAATCAAGTATTATCAAGATTAGAGCAAACTTTAAAACAATGTTTAACGCCAAAGTACGTTCGATTTTTTGATCAAGTATTACGTTTACCAAATGGAATGGAATTCTTAGTCAAAATGAGGAAAGACTCACTAGTAAGCGTCCATTACAATCGATATGATTGGTTAATTCATCATCATTTAGTCTATCTATCAAACCACCAAAGATCGAGACTTATTGACATTCTCCAACTACTTGAAAGATAGTTTACAGTCTAGTTTAATGGGGTATTTGAAGTTGGAGAGGATTACTTGGAATTCATCAGCTTTTACAATGGAAAAAGTAATACTAAATAATATTATATTAACTTAATATTAATTAGTTTAAATATTTTAGATGATGAGCTATGAATACGTTCACCCATTTAAAAATTGGGACGATATGAAACAGTAACGTTCACTTCATCATTTTAGTATAACCTTATTAAATTATTTCTATAGACGTTTAGGTCCAGGTCGCAGATGTTTTGGATTCTTTCACAAATCCATGCCTTTGGACCCTCTTGTATTTATTCAAGTAGCTCTATTGAAACATATTGCTTCTGACGTTCCTGTAATTCATCTATTAATATTTCTAAAGAAATTTTATTAATATATTATCACTTAGTCTATTTTAAATGACCCATCAGCTGGTACCTTAGAAATTGACAATATTACTTGCGCTATATTTTATTCTATCAACACACAAAAAGGTTATTATTTGTAAATCAACTGAATCAAACAATATGTTTAATTTTAATTTAGGTCTATCTGGTGTCGATCTAGGTAGTTTCTTAATCAAACGAGTAGTAACTGAATTAAAATCACAATTCCCCAACCTGTCAACCTTCTGTACTCTTAGCCCCATTCCAGGTTTAAGGGATTGGATAATCAAAAAAATTGACGATATTAACCAATCCCAATCCAAGGATAAATTACTTGAAGCTGACGAACTGTCAAAAGTTGCTAGTTTAGATAATTCTGGTCAAAACAGAAATCCTTTGGCCATTCTTAAGGCATTAGATTATCTCATAATATTATTTTCTTTATATCTAAATCAATTACTACTATAGGAGTATGCAACTAATTTCAGCTGGTTAACCAATCAAGATGCCAAAGCAATTGAAATTCTTCAACCTATTTTTATTAGGCTAGCATCTAGGTAAATTTTATAAAGCAACTCTGATTTCTTTTTAACTAAAATATTTGACAGATATTTAATAGTAGAGAAAAGAGGAATATATTCTTTAAATCCAGTTGGTAAATATTTTTTCCACAATTCTTTATGAAATTATATATTAAAACAATCGAATTTAGCTAACTTTCATATTCGAAACGGAGCCTGCATTCATCGATTAAATTGGATGGGTGATTTGTCAAGTAACTTATTTGATTATTTAATTATTCTTTTATAATAAAATATTATTATAGATTACCGATTAGAAGAATCACTAGGGATTATGGTGAATTATAACTATCTCCAACATAGGATTGAACAGGTGAATGAGACATATATGGTTAATGCAACTATTCCAGTATCGAATCCTCAGTTATATGAACTGTATAAAGATCAAACTAAAGTAGAATTGTTTCAATAGAATTTAGTAAATTCTAATACCGACACCATTATTGATTTAAGAATAAAAAAAATAAATTAATGAATTATTAATTGTGAATTAAATTAATTTATTGAATGCTCACAGAATTGAACCATTTATTTCTTAACAATATCTATCAATCATTAAAACAATTAAATAAATTCGGTTTTAAAAACATAAAATGAAAATATACTAATTTCTAATGAATACATAAAATATATTTTTAATATAAAAAACACTAAACTGATATTTATTTAAAATTAATAATTATAAGTAACAATTTGAAATATTAAAACTTGCAAAAAAACTATCATCCAGTCAATAGTAATCATAATCATGTTTATGCAAAAATTTACAACGCGAGACCCACGAAATTGAACAGTACACTGAATACAAAAGGAGTTACATAATATTGAATTAGGGATTGGACACTGAGCCATTCCAAGAGAATAGAGAAATTTGAGAGTTGGGAATTGCAGGTGTAGATGATGTAGCCCCAAATAGCATCTGTCTGGGGTGGAAGAGAATCGAACTCATAGGTGTCACCTTATGGCCAAGGAGCATACCTAAAGTAGCTTGGTGGTGATACAGGGTTCCTAAGCTCTGTCCCTGTAGGGTATAAACTTTGGCGCCAGCATTTTCAGTACCACTATAATTATTATTAGTTGAAATTTAACTAATATAAATATATATTGACTTACCAAACAAAAAGAGGAGCTCTATCATGGCCCGAAGCACAGGTAATACTGATATTATTATGGAATTCTGAAATAGCTTTAGAGTGACGTAAATCGAATATTTTAATATGACCATCGTGACTAAAGGATGGTTAGTATAAAACAAAAAGTTAGGAAATAACAGAATTACCTGGCTGTGACTAATTCGTATTGATTGCTCTTAGGATGGTGGCAATTGAGGATTGGAGTGGTGTGATCACGCCAACAGCGCACCATACTCTCACCAGGGTTTAATCTGACGTCGTAGCCTCTGACGCTACCATCTGAGAAGCCTGCCATAATGAAATCACCAACGGTGTGATCCGATGTAAGTGAGACTAAACTAGCTGTTGATCTGGTTGGAAGCAAACCCATTTGAGATTCTGAAGAAGCATTCCATAGTACAATAGATTTATGTTCGCCACCTGCAATCAACATACCGCGACTCTGTTGCCATTCCAATACCAAGTCTTTTGTGAAGAGATTTGTGGATTTGGACTTGCGCGTCGTGGGCAATTCGTTAAGAACGCGCCATGCGGACACTTGTTCACAATTATCCCAATACTCTCTGAATAGACGAACGGAACCATCTGAGCTTCCGAGCATTACCATTGCTTCATCCTCCTCATTGACTAATTTCATAGTGATAATTTTAGAGCTTTCTGGAGAGATGGGAATACTGAAATGATTGATCTTCTTTTGAGATTCCCAGTTCCATACGCTGACCACATTGGATGTGTCACAAGCAATCATATGAGTTTCAAATTGGTGGAAGATAAAAGATGTTGGAGGTTGGTCTAAGTGAATGGTTCCAAGTTCTTGACCCCATTTAGTGGTTTGTGCCAAAGCACAGTTGGTTGCGCCCTCTGACTTAATCTTACCATTACGCTCACCACGCCAGTTACGTTGATGGTAAGTGATACTACCAGGCTCTTCAGACTCTGGAGGAGACATTTGAGGTTGAAGAAAATGCTCGCAGCACCAAGAATAGTATTCACTCTCAAGAATCAAATCTTCCTTGGAAGTTTCATTGTCAAACTTTGCAGAGCTTGTACTACTTAAAGGACTAGGCACGACAGGTGCACCGGATAAAAGCTGATTTGAAGCATGCGCAGCGGGATTAGAACTAGCTCCCAAATTCGAATTTCCAGCACTTTTAGAGGTATCAGTGCCATCTGATCCAGCCCAAAGATTTCTAAATGTAAAGGAAGCTGAACGTCTTAAAGATGCGGGAAGTTTAGGCTTTGGAGCACGTATTGTGTTATTTTGGGCAGAAAGGTTAATTGCAGAATTGTTGGGAGAGTATACATTCATAGAAACTGGTGTGGGGGATCGATTGAGAGCGTCATTCATCCAGTCCGATGGCTCAGATGAATTGAAGACTAGAACATGTAACTGATCCACAAGTTTTTGTGCAGCTTGTGCTACTGATGGTACAGGATCACAAGTTAGACATAAAACTAGCTTCCAGAGAGCGGTATATACTAAAGTTTCTGGATTAGTACGAGCATTAGAAGAAGTGGAAGTAGGAGTGGGAGGAAGAGCTGAAGTCATGGTTAAAGGTCTAGGTAAATCTAATTTAGTAGATTCCTGATTGGTGCCAGAATTATGTTTTGGATTAAATTCAGCATCCAAAAGCTCATGGGCTATTTCTATGAATTTGTCGCAGTGCCTGGATATCAAACGGGAGACTAAGATCACCCATTCAATACGAACTAATGGAGAACCATCATTTGCATGGGTAGCTAACTGTACCATTAGACGTAACTCTAAAGAAAGTGTTCGTTCGTCAGATTCTAAACTGGGTTCGAATAATGTAGATAGAGCATATAAGCTAGCAGCTCGAACTTCAGGGATATCGTCATTAAGCAAACTAATTAATTTTTCGTGAGCTTGGAGTTCTAAAGCTTGCCACTTGGCTTCAGGATACTCTTTCCACAGTTGACTGAGTAACAAAATTGACCATTGACGTAAGAATGGGTCTGGATGTGGAAGATGAGGAAGGGTTTGTTGTAATGTGCGCTTAGCTAAGCATGCTTCTTTACCGGGAAGATAGTTGAAGCATACCATAGAGAGAATGAAGGCAGACATTGCTTGAATTTCAGATAAATTGGGTAAGCCTTCAGGTGGGTTGCCAAGTAAGCTCACAAAATACATGAAGCCTTGATCTTTAGTCAGATCGACTTGACATGATGGATCTACAACAACTAATCTAGCCCAGATAAATGATAAAAGAGGTTTGAGCTCAAGGGCAGGAGATTGTAACAGTTTTAAAACATATGGGAAGATTCCCACTGTTAGAGCTGCAGTGACCGCCCATCTTCCTAAATCCAAAAATTCGTTTAAGAGTCTGAGTGCTCTTAGACGATGGCTTTGACTTAGTAAAACTTGCAGCACAATTGGTAATTGGATAGGAGCCTTTTGAGGGTTGTGAATACCTCGAGATAACCATAGTTCGAAGGCAGTCAACTGATCAGAGAAGAAGGGGCTGTGCTGGTATGGGCTTGGATCACCATTCTCCTCAGCTTGGATCAATTTTGGAAGCTGCGATAGACAAAAATCTAATGCGAGATCCCAACTATCCCACATGGGATGATGATTTGTCCTGGGTAATGTTGGTACTGATATTGGATGTAGCTTTAGACCACGAAATATCCTATCTGCCAATAAGAAATTACGAAATAGAGCAGCAACCATGAGATCCTGTCTGAAAAGTTTTTGGAATAATGACGTAGGCAAGACGTCCCAAGCAATAGTATCTGTAATAGATGTAAGAATCCAGTTGAGTTCTCCTAAAGGAGTACGACGATCACTTAATCGTCCAGGTAATTTTAAAACCATTTCAACGGTAACATTTTTAATGAGGGGATTGTGTAAAGAATATAGTCTCAATGCAACTTCGATAGGAGTAGTTAAACACGAAGTAAAAAGATCAGCAGGATAGTAAGGATGACTGGGAAGGACTTCGTCAGCCTCACAAGCGGCAAATTGGATACACTCCGACATAGGAGGAGGACCATTTTCATTATTTGATTTAGAAGAATGATTTTTGTTGGTATTATAGTAATCTTCATTACTCGAATGATTCCCTTGACTTTGTAAATAGTGATTATTTTGTTCGCGGTCTCTCTGCTGCGCAAAACGAAGGAAAGCTCGCACGATATGTCCTGCATTACTACAATCATAAACAAACATTGAAGGAGATCCCAACCAGTTTTGAATATCTGTAATAGATACTGGAATATACTGGGTATAACTTCTATTAAATACCCAAATTTCACCACTTGGAGTAGGTTTTGGTACGCCATGGCCATTATAATGAAATAAAATTCGCTCATCTTCAAATGTTCTCCTAAGTCCATTGCATAGTTTTCTCACTTCCTCCAATGAAGGATCTGCAGATAGCTTATACTTAGCTCTAGGCTGAAGAACTTCATACTGCTGTTGTAAATTCTTTCCAATAGCCTCCTTAGCCTTATCCGGAGGCTGAGAAAAAGGATCAACCCAGCATTCCAAAGTAGCACATGGAACAGTCTTAACAATATCTGGAGGATCTGTACCAATATTCAAACATATGACCAAAGCAACAGCAACAGTTCTATATTTGCGATCGAGACGCCAGTCTAAAGGTTCTTTCTTAGCTTGATCTTTGATCAATTGCACCTGTTTGCCTAAATTAATCTTTTGACGTACGTCACTATCGTGACGTTTAGAAGTAAAATAGAGGTAGTACTTGGTAGGGTCCATTACCATACTAACCATAACTTAAAACTATAAATAATTTTTTATTTTATTTTTTATATATTATTTCTAAAGCTTAATCAAATTTTTAATAAACAATTATTTTTAAAAAAATTAGGGTTTAATTTTAAATTTTTAAGAATGACTGCTGAGTAGATTGATTGGAAATTGTTATTTATTTGAAACTTTTGTCATACTTTAAATGATTAGATCGATATCTGATCAAAGATATATTAATATTTTTTCAAAGAGTTTCTATATTTCACTAAAGTTTTTATATTATCTCTGTTGTTCTCATTTAATAATATCAAAGATTAGTATTAAATATTTTATTTTTAAACATTATAGCAAAATAAGTACCAATGTTTTTATATATTGGTGAAAATTATTTAACAAAAAGGGATACATTTTTTTATAACTTAATAAAATGTTTACCTTGACTTTATTCATTTTTATCATATAATCTTGCACAGCTTAATCATTTAGAATAGTTATACAATAATAACTTTTTTGACATGTGATATATTAACTAAAGCTAATAAAAGATATTTATTATGATATTAATTTTGGTATTGAATATCTTGTTTATTTGATTATAATCTTGATAACACCCCATATTTAATATATTTCAAAAATATTGATCTGTCATATAAGTTTAAAATTTATAAAATTTATTATATTCCAAAATAAAATCAATATACTAAATGAAATCATGCTTAATTCAATCTAATTAATTTCAAATAATACTAATTATAAAATATGATCGTAAACTGTGATTCATATCAAAATCAAGACATATTTGATTACATTTTTTACTATTCAAATTGACCATAATTTATATCATTTATAATAATATTATTTTCTAAACAATATTTAATTCATCAAACAATTGTAATAGTAAATTGAGTTTTGGGCATTGACTACACTCCTTCTACGTCTAGTTAATATAACAATATTAATATTATAAATTTTCATGACATTATAGGTCACTGCTTGAATTGTATTTTTTTAGTTTTTGTTTTTATATTTTTATAAGCCATTCGAATTGATCTTTTAAATCATTATATGAACCATAGATGTACTAATTCTGATTGATTTTTTATCTCATATAAAAATCATATTTCTTTGCTAAATAATGTACAAGCTTTTGATGCTATACAATTCCAAACATACCAATCAACATCAGACGATATTGGATTATAATTTCCAAGGATTAGATCAAATGTATTTCATTTATGATAATATATATATATATATATATTAAAAAATATGATAATAATAGCCTAATAAATATTAACATATCTAATTGTTTCATCTTTATTATTACCTTGAATTTGAAATAATAGGAAACTTTTTAATTTCTAACTTTTCAAACATATTATTAGCTTTAATTAAACAAATAAGAAATTATATAGTTTTAAATTATATATTTATATATAATAATTTTTAAAATTAGTTGTTTAATTTAATTATATTTAAATAAAATAATAATCATCAAAAGTTTTTAATATTAATAAAGCTTAACTATAAACCTTTTAAAATTATTTAAATTTACAAGCAGCTTTTAATAATAAAAAATTATCTTAATTAACTATTATCACCAGGTAAATTATTTTAAAGTTAAGAGAAAAACTGATTAAAACTTATTAAAATCTTAAATACTAATTTCAACTAATATTTTTTTGATTATTATTAGAGTTAAAAAATATATTAAAGATATATTTTTATTTCATCTAAAAAACTACCAAAATACTTTAATGTTAGTTTTATAAGTATTTTATATATATTACAGTTTAAACTTAATTTAATAAATAAAGATATAAAATAAATATCTTATAATTTAATTAATGTTTAAAAATATTAAAATAACTTTTGTTATATAAAATCTACTAAAATATTACTAGAAATTTAAACTTTTATAATAAATAATTATAATTAATAAATTTTAAATCTTTTTATATAATCCTTTACTAAAATACAATTTAAAATAATAAATTATATTAAATTAACTCTTATTATAAATCCTTTTAAATAAATATTTTATAGATAAACAAATATTAATTATTATAATTTATTATAATAATATATGCTATTCTTATTTAATTCTTAAAAAAATT
>JNEM01009466.1:0-19733 GCA_000697335.1 Conidiobolus incongruus B7586
ATTAAATTATTTCTTTTTATATTAATTTTCTAATTAATATTATTTCAAAAAGATAGTTAATTAAATAATTAAAATAGTTATAAAATTAAAAATTCAAAATTTCATAAATTATAATATTTATATTTATTGGGAAATAATTAAATAATTAAATTTTATTAGTAAAATACCTATATATTTAAAATATATAAGATTTATATCATCTCAATCAAATTAAATATATATCAACTAATAATGTTTTTATTTATTTAAATAGCAAAGTATTTGATTTTTAATGTTAAAAATAATATATTATTTTATCAAGAAATAAAGTTAAAAAATTGCAAATATTTATTAAAAATTCATATATAGATTAAAAATAATAATATTATAATTTTTAATATTCTATATTTTTTAAATTAAAATATAATTTAACTATTACTCTGTATTTTTAATAATGGGAATTTTTTGCAATTGAAAATAAATAAATATTTTAATATATAATATATAACAATAAATATATAATATAAATTTAATAGTTTCTTTTATTATTAATAACTTTTTGCTATATTTTTGGCAAAGATTTAACACTTAAAAAACAGTTCTTTTTATTAAAGACTGAAATTTGATGTTTCACAAACCAATTAAATTTTCTTGCAGAAATTTTCTTTCTTGTAAGCTGGTTTTTTAATTGCCTAAAGCAATTATAATCATATAGGTTATAATCTAAGGAATATACTAGATGTGGTAGTTTTTTCTAGTTATTTTTAATTAGAAAGTTTTTTATAGCT
Source organism: Conidiobolus incongruus B7586 (assembly GCA_000697335.1). Taxonomy (NCBI): domain Eukaryota; kingdom Fungi; phylum Entomophthoromycota; class Entomophthoromycetes; order Entomophthorales; family Conidiobolaceae; genus Conidiobolus; species Conidiobolus incongruus. The sequence continues at coordinate 768 of JNEM01009466.1, forward strand.
TTAGATTTATGAATTTTGCAATTATCATGCAAAATAATAAGTTTTCTCAAATTATATTGAGAACACCAATTAAAAATACTTTTATTTAAAAAAGCAATATAAAGTTTACTATTAATTGATTTTCCTTCAGGAACTAAATAAGAATAGCATATACCATTATAATCTATTACAATAATTAACATTTGCTTATTAACAAAATATTTATTTAAAGGGATTTGTAGAGGGGGTTGATTTAGCTTAATCTAACATTTTGATTTGTGTTTTGGTAAAGGATTATACATAGGGATCTAAGATTCATCAATTATAACTATTCACTGTAAAAGTTTAGGCTTCTAGTAATATTTTAGTAAGTTTTGTTTAGCAATAACTATTTTAACTTTTTTCTAAGCTCTAGTTAAATTATAAGGTACCTATTTTATATTTTTATTTATTAATTTGAGTTTACACTTTAATATATGTAAAATACTTATAAAACTAATATTAAAGTGCTTAGATAATTCTTTAACTAAAATAAAAAGGTGCTTTTCAATATATCTTTTCACTCTATTAATAATTGAAAAAGTGATAGTTAAAGTTAGTCTTCTAGATTTTAACAGGTTTTGGATAGTTTCTCTCTTAGCTTTAAAATGATTTACCTAGCAATAAATTGTTGATTTAGATAATGCTTCATTATTAAAAGTTGCTTGTAAATTTTAAATAATTTTAGAGGGCTTATGGTTAAGTTTTACTGATACTAAAATAAAAAACTTTTGATGATCATTATTTGGTTTTAACATAATTAAATTAAACAGCCAATTTTAAAAAGTTAATTTTTTAATCAAAAAAATTATTATATATATATATATATATTAAAAATATATAATTTCCTATTAACTTTGTATATATTTATTTATTTCAAACTAATAATATGTTTGAAAAATTAAAAATTAAAAAATTTCCCATTTCTTTAAGTTCAAGGTAATATTAATTATATTATATCAAAAAATATATAAAATTAATAAAAAACAATTAACAATAGAAATATTGATAAATAAATATAAATTATTATTTAAAATAATTTTTGATATTGGATAATTAATATAAATATATCCAGAGGTTTTTATTATTGGATTCAAAAACTAATCAAATAATTCCAAAATATATAATATAAATTTAATATTAATATAAATAGAATCAAATTTATAATATATTGAATAATATGAGTATATAATATAAATTTAAATATATATTATAAATTTTCAATATCAATTTATTAAAATATATAAAAAAATTCAAGTATTTTCATTATTATAAATTTTTAATATATTAGATATAATATAATATTCTTAATTGCTTTTTTTTCAAAAATTTTTAATTTTTTAAAAAATATATTATTTTTAATTAATTATATAAAAATATTTTTTAAATATAAATAACATGAAAAAGTTTCACTAAAATGTTAATATAAATACAAGGAAAATTAAATTTTTATTAAATACCAAATTCACCACTCAATAATATATCATCACAATATAGTGATATTAGTAAAGAACTAACCAGGTAATTGGTTAATAAAATTAAATGGTAAGCTTTCATTGAAATTAATATTTTTCAATAAAATTATAAATATATTGATATTTAATATTATGAAATTTATTTAAAATACTCAATAGTTTTAAATTTGTTTATAATTATAATTAAAGAAGATTTTGGTTAAATTGATTATTGAACCAAATCATATTTATTAACATCTAATCAAATAATTTAAAAATTTTAAAATCAAACCAAAATAATATATTGTGTTTTATAAAATGTGATGATTGATTAGTAGAATAATAATTCATAAAACATATATTAGAATCTAGATTAATATATTGTTAAATTTTATTACAGTAAACTAAGGTAAATCATCTAATTATTTTATATTTAAAGTGAAAAAATATTTTCAACTTAAAACTGGCGATACAAATATATATTAATTTAAACAAATTTAGATCAAATTTCATACCAAACCTTTCTCCATTTCTAGTATAAATACAAGTTTATAATTGCGGTATAGGAAATTACCAATTTTGGTAACTATTGATAGTTTGACTGAAAGTTTTAATTATTATGGGATAATGATATGATTCAATTTGAATTGATTACGTAAATAACCTATACAAATTTAAATTTGCTAAATTTTATTCTATTAAATTCTTATTCTCATTAATAATAATAACATTAAAAGAAATAATGATTCAATCACAACAGCCCATTGAACTCAAAGCTAACCAACACAGTTTCGATCCTTACACTAATAACGGAGGGTAATTACCATTGTTTAACACTTTATCATAATTAACTCTCATTTAGTACTTCATTAGCTGTCGCCGGTGAAGATTTCGTCTTAATTGGCAGCGATACCAGACAGAGCGAAGGTTACAATATTAACAGTCGTTATAATCCTAAAGCTTGGGAATTGTAATTTATTTTAATTAATTTAGAATTTTTATTAATTTTAATTTAGACCCAATGGTTGTGTTTTAGCTACAGCTGGTTTTAATGCAGATTGTCAAGCTTTATATAGAACAGTATTACAACGTATTGAAGTAATTTAACCTCAATTATTATTTTTAATTATTAATTGGTTTGTTAGTTGTATGTTCACAACCACCAAAAGCAAATGAGCTTGGAAGCATTGGCAGCTATGATTCACACTATTTTGTATTCCAGAAGATTTTTCCCTCTCTACAGTTATACTATCGTCGCTGGTATGGACAAGAATGGTAACTGATACACTATAAAATTTTATGAAAGTTGTTGATGAATTATTGAAATAGGTAAAGGCAGATTGTATTCCTACGATGCCATCGGCTCCTACGATAGTCACAACTGTGCATGCATTGGATCCGGCACCAGTTTAATTCAGCCTGTTTTGGACAATCAAGTATATTAATTTATTTGAGATAAATGCACTGACTAACTGTTGAATAGATTGATAAGACTAATCAACCTGATGTACCTAAAACCTTACCCAGTAGAGAATTCGCAATTAAATTAGTTAAGGATTGCTTCACTAGTGCCACTGAAAGAGATATCTACACGGGAGATTGTTTAGAATTGTTTATTGTCGATAAGGACGGTATTCACAAAGAAAGCTATCCATTGAAACGTGATTAATTTGGTAATTCTTTATATTAATAAATTTTTTATAGTTTGAATATCTAAAATTAATAATCTCAATACGGATATTGCAATATTGGTAGTAGATTAATTGAAAAAGTTAACCTTATCACCCAATTTCAACCTTTGAACTCTTCAAATTTTTAATTTAAATAATTCATTAAATTTTTTAAATATTTCAAATCTATCACCACCACTTTAATATTAAATATCTAATCTGAAAAAATTATTAACTATTTATTGTTTATTTTTTTTCAATTTAATACAGATTTATATAAATCAATTCTTTAATGGTGTCCCAAGGTATTGGAATCGTTTTTCTTTAATATGATACTATATCAAAAGTATTTATATCAGATTAATATACAGATTAAATATTATCCTGTATTTATTCCACTCAATTAAATCCTATCAAAAAAATATTTAAACTCTATTATAGCTCAATATATTAAAATTTCCCAATAAAATACTTTTTTAACAAATTATTATCACAATATTTTGCTCTGAATTTATATTTCATTTATAAACTTTATTGTCCAATTCCGTTCCAGGAGTGAGTGATATGACAACATGTATATTAAACTCTTGTGGAATAAAGCATAAAGATGTACTAATATTGAAATTTCAGAAATTGCACCAGGATTTGTAGCTTTGCACTTTGGCAATTCAAGAGGTGTGTAATAAGTTATAGTGACTAGGGTAGCAATTAGTAATAAATTTATACTTGGTAATAACACCACTTACCAATATTAGAATCATAACAATTATTTATATATTTTTTAGAGAGGTATTGGTTATAAATACATTAAATTTCAATCTGAATCTAACAATCACTCACTTAATAAAATTGAATTTTTTTAATTTATATTTATTATATTATTTGTAAAAATTGTTGAAACAAAATTATTCATTTCGGATATAATATTGTTAAGTTGCTAGTTTTAAAAAATAAAACAATTTTAACTAATTAATTCAATAAAATCTCATATTTAAAATTTATTCTATTTATAATCTAATATATTCAAAATTTATATCACTTATCAATTTATTCACTAATCACACTATGCAAACTGTGTTTTATTTAATATATATAACAGCAATATATTACTATGTCATATTAATAATAATTTGATTAATCATTTTTAATATGTTTTTATTAAGTTAATATTTAATTTAATTCTAAAATTATTTAATTTTTTTAAATAATAATCTAAATTTTTATAAGAAAGGATTATAGAGTATACTCTGTTTTGATATATTATAATAAATACTATTTATCTAAATATAAATATGTTTGAAAAAAGTTATATTGATCCGTTTTTTATTCTCTTTATATTTTACATGTTGACGTAATTATTTTTATCAATATTTCAATATTATGTCATTTATTTACATATACTTATTTTTATTTTTAACATTGATTTCTGTTGAAGATTAAGTATATTATTAATCTCATAAATCATCATTATACATACATTGTTATATAATGATTTTTTTATATTTAATAATAAATTGCTTTTATTATATATTCGAAACTTTTCAATAATTTGTGAATATTATTTAACTAAATATTATTTCAAAAGATATTTGTGATATTATAAATTGATATAATTTTGGTATTAAAAAAATTAAAATTGCTTAATCTGGTAACTGATATTATAATTAAATAATATAATTATTTATATATCTTTGATAGATAATGTATCATATTGTATTGTTAAATTCGAATCTAATAATTTACTATATATAAATATATTTTTTTTCTAAAAATTAAGTTAAACTACCTTAAATTTTTTTAATATTATTAGCAGTTTAATTAAAAATTATTCAAATACTTTCGATATTATAAAATTGGAGTATATATCAAAATATAATTTATTTATTTAAAATAATAAATTGATCAATAAATTTTAATATAATAAAAAAGTAATATTAAGACAATATAAATAATTTAGTGTTTTTTGTTCAAGATTATGTTATTTTATTATATATTCTCCTATTAATTAGTCTCGATTGTTAATCTATATTATATCCTACTAAATATCAAAATATATATACATAATTTAATTTAGAAATTATTCGATTCTATATTGGATTGGAGTATATAATTTATAATTTCATATTAACTTATTTGTAATTAATTATAAATTATTTTAATTAGTTTTAATATAATTTTATTTATTCAAAGTTTATAAATTAATTAAAATATGTATATTAATAAAATAAATGACAAAGATTTAAAAGATATTCAGAATTTAAATATAATAATTATCTATAAATAATTATTTTGATAGCTTTTCATTAAAATGGAAAAAATAAAAATTATATTTTAAAAATCATCAGAATATATATATTTACCAAATTTTCTTTAAAAAGAAATATCTATGATTAAATTCATTTATTTTGATATAAATTTAATAGTATTTTTTTGTTAAGAATTTTTCCAAGCTTTTAAATACTTGTTATAATATTAGGGAAATTCTATATAATTATAACATTATTAATACATTTTAACCATAATGATAAAACTTATAAGTATAAATCTAATATAAAGCTAATATACTCATGATTCAAATATTCTTGAATATCAAAATAAAAATATAATTATATTTTGAAATAAATTCCATTATAGTACAATGGTAATAAATCAAATCAGCAATTGGATTAAATACTAAATCATATATACTATGATATAAGTATATAAAATAGTTATGAAAAAATAGATATTACAATGAAAGGGATTATATATCAGTAAAATAGTAACCGAATATGGAAATCCTTGTTCAAAGGATATAAAGTAATAGACAAAATTAAATAATTAAATATTTATATATTCATCCCAATTATATGAATAGGTTAAATATATTATAATATAATTAATATTAGAAATTATTTACAAAAATCTAAGATTTAATAAATACTCTGATTATGAAGTATAAAATCATATAACTTATATTTTGACCGAAATTGATTTTCATTTTATTATATTATTTTATTAGATTAAGATATATATATATTATTATTGATCACATTTAAAAATATAAATCAGTTTTTTAGATAATTTATTGATTAAGAATTTATTTAATCTTTATAGAACAAAGACAATTAATGTGTTATAATTGTAATAATCTAATATCATAATATTTATAAATATAATATTAATATATATAAGGCTTGACTAATGATATAAATTGAATAGTATATTTAATAACATTAGCTTGGAGAATATCAAGTTGGATATATTACATTTTTCTAGGAATCATATCTAGTTAAAGAAAATTTAATTTTTGAATATCGTTATAAGTTGTTAATACAATTATAAGCTTAATAATATATATTACAAAATATTGATAATCAGTTAATTTTAATTAGTAGTATTTATTGAATCTTACCAATTTCGGATAATCTGATCTTGTAAAATTATTTGGAAATTTCTAATTAAGCCAAATTATTGAACAATCAATGATTTGGATCATTAAATAATATAATCAAATAAATGCTAATATAAAAGGTGATTTCAATTATTCATTAAATTCTCATTAATTTACAATATGATATAAGATATAATTTGAAATTAAATAATGAATCAAAGAATTGCTAGTTTAAATATTATTAAGTTTAAAATATTCTAAGTATAATAATACTTAAATAGATTCAAATTGAGAATTCCGTCCAATACATTAAGGTCAACAAAGTAATCGTAAATCTGTCCGATACGTCCAGAGCTAATACCCATTATACTATATTAATAATAAAATCCAACTAATAAATTACTCGAATTAATTCTAATCAATAAAATAAATTAAAGTATTTTTCCATTTATTCATATTTTGATTCAGATTTCATCAAATAAATATTATTTCTAGTAATACAATGCTAATTGTTAAATTCCAAAAATCATAATGAAAGATCTGTTTCTATTAATCTGGATTGTGTCTGTAATGGTGAATCCAATTGTTAAACCAGAGGATTATTTTTCGAGGATTAGAGGTAAACTTAATCATCTGAATCACCGCTAGGCACACATTATTCAATTATAATCAATTATAATTTTCAAGGGTTTTAGAAATCGAATAAAGAAGTATATTATAATAATATATCCATTGTATTGATTATTTCCAATTGGAACATTTTCCAAACAGGATAGTGTGAGATTGATTTTTGTGTTAATTAAATACAGATTCGTTAGTCATTTAATGAAAAAAATAACTCTCAAATGATTTAATTAAGCTCTTAAATTTGAATTGTTGTGAATTATATAATCTTATATTTCGAAGAATCCTTAATTAATTTAAATTGATATTTAAAAAAATTTATAATTTATAGCATTGCAATTCTATATGAAATTAATTTTATAAAAGTTATTATTATTTATACAAAAATTATCAAATAATTTCAACTGATATTAAACAGAGTTGAGGAGAGTTAAAGGAATATTAAGATGTTTGGTTATAGTTTTTTAGAGTATATATATAGTTTAAATACTTTAGCTGATCCAATATTAATATTTAAAATTTTAAAACATTTATATTTAAAATTAATTTGAAAATGTTTTGAACTGATTTGATTTATAATAATTTTATATCTATTTCAAATATACCATACTACTAATATCTGATGAATTGTTAAGTGTTTAAGTTTATCGTTCAATTTTTATTTTATTCAAACTTGAAAATTTGAATAATTTACAAAGTGTACATGGTGTTAAATAACATTGTCACGATAAAATAATTTAAAGCATTGATTGTTGTCAAAATATCTATTATATTAATGTAATACCACTTTGATTAATTTTGTTTCAACTATTTAAAGAATACTTCAAGTTTAGGTTAGCCCAATTAAGATCATCAAAGGATTCAATGATATTAAATTGGCGATGAATTATGTACCAAATTGATGAAACATTGACAGTGTCAAAAGTTTAAATGTACACGAAATTTGAATTGGCATTAATTGGCAATTTCAGGAACCAATCAAATGGATGGAATATTATGAAATAAATATTGAATTGGAAAAGTTAAGCAATTCATATAAATAAATGATGGTAATTGTATTGAGCGTTAGATTTTTTATAATGAGTTCTCACGATCCTTTCGCCTTGAGTGAAAATATTGCTACGATAGTCCATCCGATAGGGTTAGCATGCTCTGGGATTGTTTTAATTACTCTTTTCGCAATGGCTGTGGTTGATTTTAGACATGTTAACAGACCCACTGTGAGATTTATAGTGGCAATATGCTTTGCTAATGTGCTAATGCAGACAACTGATTTCATAGCATCGACATTAAAAAACCTTGTAGGTACATTTTCGTGCTGTCTACTCACAATTGTACGTGGATTCGTATATTTTTATCAACCAGCAGTGAATTTGGCCATGGCTCATCACCTTTATAGAACTCATGTAAAACATCATATCAGCACAAAAATCTACGAATTGATATTGTGGAGTATTATTACCTTAGTTATAGGACTAGCAAAGATAATTATGTACATTTTTGACTTTTACCAACCGCATCCAGGATCCAAGGTATGCAACCCGATATCAACTAATTTGGAAGCAACACAAGCTTATGGCGGTTTTCTCGTCATCCTCAACATTTTCACTATGCTATTTTCCATCTACATCACTATTAACGGAAACCGTAAGCTCTCTCCAAGTCGCAAAAACTCTGGACAAACTGTGGATGATAAGCGAATTATCCACGACTTTACAATCAAACCTCGGAAAATTGCAAAGCGTCTCTTTATGTATCCTCTAGCTACTGTGGTAACCCTATCATCTCAAACTGCCATTATGGGTATGGTAATTACTGATAACTTTTACGACGATATTTTCCCACTTAAGGCGCTTACAACTGGCTTGTCGGGAGTTCTTACGCTTTTAACATTCATCAGAGATCCTACTATAAAAATTAGTTTTAGAATTTTCAAGTTTCAAGTGAGAAATTTATTTAAAGGTAATATTCATAATATCAATATTTTTTAAGATACTAACACCTATTTTAGTGAGCTCTCTAAAGAGGCAGTATCACGAAGATTCCGAGTATAATTTATCTAGGAATTCAATTTGGGATATGAATAGAATTCATGGTTCAATATTACAAATTATAAAATTAATGTAATTTAATTAATTAATTAAATATCTGAGATATTTAAAAAAATTATTTAAGTTGCATTAAAATATAAGATAATAATAAAAATTTAAAAAAAAAATTTGATAATTACTTAATTGAAAAATTAGTATCAATTCATATTAATTTGTAAAATTTCTATATTTCATATTGAAATTTATGAAATATAAATTTGTTATTAAGAGTATTTAATTGTGAAAAATGTAATATAAATCAATATTTTTTAATAATTAAGATATCATTATTAAATTGAAGTTGAATAGAATTGATAACAATCTATAAAATGAAACTAAATATATAATACAAAAAATAAAACATGAAATAATATTTATTCATTAATCAGTTTTTTATATGAAAGCTCATATTAATTGATTAAAGCATAAAACTATTATTAAATAACATGCGTAAGTCTCAGTTATAATGGCAAATTATCAATCGGATATTATACTCGAAATTTGGACTTATTTTTATCTTAGAATATACAAGATTATTTTGTTTTAAATATTGACCTTTAAATATCATAATAATAATCTAATATATATAACTATTAATATTAAATTCAAAATATTGTGATATTTAACTTAAAAATTATTTTATCCTAAATATACGATCATCTAGTTTAAAATAACAAAAAAGGTTAGTATAATGGTTAAATTCTAATCAATTGGCAACCATTAATGCGAGAAATTATAAATAATGGTAATTATTTTAAATTATTTACTTAGAGCCTTGGAATTGGCATAATTGGCAAATTGAATTAACGAATCACGGTTTAAAAATTAGATTAGATTATAATCAATTAATTGGCACCGATAAAGCTGTGAAGAAATATAAATTGAAGTTTAGGTAATGACAAGTAGGAAATTTTTACAATGAATAATTATGATCCTTACGAGTTTAGCGAAAGGATTGCTACGGTGGTACATCCTGTTGGATTAACTTGTTCTGGAATTGTTTTACTGAGTTTGTTTGTAATGGCAGTTGTTGATTTTAGACTTGTAAACAGAACCACGATAAGGTTCATCGTGGCAATATGTATATCGAATACGTTAACGCAGTCAACGGATCTAATCGCTAACAAAGTCAATAGTCTAACAGGTACACCTTGGTGTAGTGTTTTGACCATTATAAGAGGATTCCAGTACTTGTATCAACCTATGATCAATTTGGGCATGGCTCATCATCTATATAGAAACCATATTTACCATAATATTACAACGAGAGTCGATGAATTCATGCTTTGGTGTCAGATCATAGCTGTTATCGTGATGGTCATGATTACTATGCACGTATTCAGTTTTTTCCAAGAATATCCGGGATCTGTGGCATGTATGCCAATCACTGACAGTTTGATTGCGTTTCAATTATACTATGGTTTTCTCGCCAGTCTCAATACGATCACAATGCTATATTCAATCTATATAACAGTGATGGGTGGGTACAAACTCGAGCCAAAGTCACGAAATCCACTCCAAGAAAATCCCGAAGACAAGAGAATTATCCATGGGTTTAAAATTAAACCTCGCAAAATTGCAAAACGTTTATTTCTTTATCCTTTGGCTACGGTTATCACACTTGCCCCCCAAACCGCAGTGATGGGTATGGTTGTTACAGGTACCTTTTATGATGACATTTTCCCCCTCCGTACTGCTAGTATCGGTCTCTCTGGAGTACTTACATTCGTAGCATTCCTAAGAGATCCCACAATCAAAATCAGTTTCAGAATTTTTAGGTTTCAGGTTTGTAATCTCTTCAAAGGTAATACTTCCACTATCACCAATACCCCCATATACTAACTTAAAATTTAGTCAAGTCATTAAAAAAAGAACAGCAAGATTCCGAATATAATTTATCTAGGAATTCTATTTGGGATACGAATCGCATTCATACATCTATTTTAAACATTTTAAAAACTATGTAATTTTATAAGTTATGATGGAATCATAAATCAGGATAATAAATAATTTATTGATATAATTAATTAAATGGATAGTTTGGTAAATATATTTTTCGGAATATATATATATATATGAGTATTAATAAACTAGCTAAATTATTGAGACAATTAAATTATACTTAGTTAATATTGGAATATTATTCAAAAATCCATACTTTTATCAATTTGATTTGACCTAAATAGAAATTTTTTAATAAATTTTATAATTTAATTAGTCAATATATTGTTATCTATTGGTATTCTAGAAAATTGATATTTGTCTAAATAATATGTATTAAAATATTAAACATTTTAAAATTTTATTTAAAATATTATTTTTAATCGATTCAAACAATCACAAAAATTGATAAATATTGAATAATCTCGAAGTATCTATTAATTCCGAAGTATTAATGAAATATAATACTTATATTTAGTGTATATTATGAACTATGAATAAAATAATCTGATTTGGAAATTATATAATTAAAAAATTTTGAATTATTCTCGAATTTCTCAATAATCGTTTCAGTAAAAGTACTCAATATAATTTTTTTAATTTAATCAATAGTTTTAAGCAAATTCAATTTCATAATGATAAACAGTCATAATAATTTGGTCTCTCTTTTAGTCTCATGTGTAAAAATTGAATTTGAAAAGGTAATGTGCTTTGAAATTTTCTTACCAAAATTTGCTATATAGAGAAAATATATGATATGGATATTTAATAAATTAATAAATACTAAATTAAATCAAGTTACGAATATATGTAGTATGATAGCGAAAACCATTTATCACGGTGTTTTGAAATAAATATAAGTTATAATTTAAAAAACGGGTTTCAAAATTTTGCTAAAATTTATATTAACCATTTTCAAAAATGGCGTCGTGAAATAAATATATCATACTAATTTAAATTTTTAATATTTTATGAAATTTCCTTTAACCTTCTCAAATTCTAAATTTGTTCAAAATTTAGTTTACAATATTAGATTTTAAAGTATAGTTTCTTTGGATTTTCACTATTAAAAATGTGATTTTTCACTCTATTTATTTATTCAATTTTGGATGTATTAATAGTAATATGAGATGATAAAGAGTATAAAATATGGCAAACAAATCTTATATATATATATATATATATATACCAATATAACTATAAAAATTAATAGTTATTACTTGAAGGTCGATATGGACTACCTCCGCCATAGAGATTCCAGCCGCCACCAATCAAAGATCCAGCTAAAGGCAATTCTCCTACCAAACCACCTACTAATGGGCCTAAGATAGGTGATCCTCCTATGGGGCCTCCGCTACCTCCATAACCTCCTCCTCCCAACAGAGGAGTGGATTGAGCCAATGGAACCAAGATCAAAGCTAGATTCAATTTCATCGTGAGTTATATTGATTGTTTGGATAATTGTGTCATAAAATATTATAACCACTCACCCGCTTTTATAAATTTTTATAACTCACCACTGCGATAATTGGGAGTGATATATTCATCAATGTGACTACATTGCATTTGATTAAATAAACTAAAAGTTAAATAATGTAAGCATTGGTATTCTCCTGGGGGTAATTCAATATGGGATTTAGAATGAGAAGCTTTTCAAAAATGGTAAAATTTGTATCAAGGGGTAGAGTTAATAAATTTAAAAAATTGATAAGTTTAAAATATGTTTTATCAGAGCTTAATGATTTTGTATTCTATAGCTATATTTTATTCATTTGACTATTAACATAAATTTTAATTCTAAAAATATAATTCAATTGATAATAATATGATTATAAATCCATTCTCGAATACTATATAATATTATAAATCATAGCAATTTTTATAATAAACTAATCTAAACTATTTAAATTTAAATAATATGAATTTTTGAGATTAAATTTAAATACAAATGTTATAATATATTTTATAAAAAATATATTATATTAAATTAATTCTCTCTTTGATTATTAATAATTTTTTGCTACACTCTTGACAAATTTTTAAAAAGTTTTTTTATTAGATTATAGCTTGATGCTTTATATATTAATTAAATGATATATTGGAATTTATTATTTTATAATTATATCTTCTAATTATTTAAAGTAACTGTAATCATATAAGTTATAATTTAATGAGTATATTAAATATAGTAATATATCTCAGTTATTTTTAATTAGAGAATTTTCTATAGCTTGAATTTTATATATATTTTACTTATTATATATATTAATATATATTTATAAATAATATTAAAAATATCAATTAAAAATAATTAGAATTGAAAATACAAATATATATATTTATAATGATTTTAAAATATTTTTTTATTATTTAACCAAATTTTTAATTTTTATTTTAATAAAGAATTATATTAAAGAATTTAATTTATTTAATATAATAACTTAATATAGAACTTTGATATTTAATTATACCTTAATAGGCTTTTAAATTATAATAATAATAATTTTTCTAAATTTTCAATAAATTAAAAAAATATTAGCCTTAAATTATATTAATAAAATATATATATAACCAATATTAAATAATTAGATTACTGTTCAATAAAAATAATTAATGTTTTTAATGAATATTTAACCTTTTTATTAATTATATTTATAATAGGTAATTTTTTCAAAATTAATAAATTTAAAAATTATTCACTTTGTGATAAATGATGTATTCAAATAAAATATTATTTTTATTAATTATTTAACAATTTTATATAACTTTAGAAGGCTTTTTATAAAGTTTTAATAACGTTAAATTAAAACAATTATATAATTATTAACTAGCTTAAATATAAATAAAGTAAATAAAATAATTTGAAAATAAAGTTTATTAATAAATAAATATTATATATAATAATATATAAATTAAAATATCTATTTTCATATATACTATATATATAATTTGGTTCATAAATTAATAAATATATTTGAAAAATTAAAAATTAAAATATTTTCTATAATATTGGCTTTGAAATAATATATTATTATAAAAATTTATTAATATTAAAATTATATTAAAATTAATATCGAATTTATATAACGTTAATTGATCAAAAATTTGATATATATTAATTTTATAACTTAATTCATTAAATACATATTAGATGGTTGAAATTAAAGTAATAATAGAAAGTAAATAGAAGATTTAATTATAATATTTTTAATATTGTTCAATTAAAATCTTGTGGTTTATTGAATATAAAATTATATTTCATAATAAATAATAAATAAATATAATTTGGATCATATATTAAACTTCACCATTAGTAGCTGGTTGAGTTTGAGCATAATTGGGAGAAGGCGTATTGGTACTACTAGGGAGTGGTGGTGCAGTAGTAACTGGAGGTACGTAGGTGTTACTGGGTGGGGGAACAGTAGTAACTGGAGGCTGGTAATTATTACTGGGAGGTTGATAATTACTTGGGGGTTGGTAGCTTCCACTTCCTCGATGAGGTCTTCCACCATAAGGACTACCACCATAAGGACTTCCAACATATCCGCCATAGCCACCAAAGGATCCATCGCCACCAAGAAGAGATCCTACAATTGGTAATCCTCCTAACAACCCACCTAGAAGAGGAGCAGATTGGACAAATGGAAGAAATATTAAAGTGACAATGAATTTCATTATATAATTTGACAGAATTATATTTGATAATGTGATATTAGAAGTCTAATCTATATGACCGGCTTTTATATTTAATCGCACGTGGTATATAACGTCATTGTAATAGTAAATCAGAGGAGACATACATTTGCAAAGGGATACTCACATTTGAAATCTAGCATTTCTCAATTTAGAGTAAACAATTTTGGGTTAAAGAATTTAAACCAAATAAATGTTTACTTTGATTTTAGATTGAATAAACTTGATAATCAATTAAATTTTATGTGCTAAATATATTCGATTCAATTTCCTTAAATTATTAAATAATAGTCAAAGTTCTATATTGGATATTGTTCTTATATATTATCAAGGTTTTAAATTTTTTTATAAATTGTTTTTTTTGATTACAAAAATTCTCTATTCTTTAATAATTAATTATTTAGCAATATATCTTTATATAATGATATTATTACCTAGGTTCAAATTAAATACTTGTGATAATTACTAATAATTAATTTATATTATTCACATTAAAGTGAAGTTTAGCATATCAATTTTGATGTTAAATATTTTATTTTTTAAAATTGATATGACCAAATTTAATTAAACTCGAATTTTTTACTGTTACACTATGATAATTTAATGTTAAAAAATTAATATATATATATATATATATATATTGTGAATTCTTACTTTAATTTTATTATATGGTATCAATAACAAATTAGATATATTTTAGCCTGAATATTAGTTAAAAACTATTAAAAAATTAAAGAGTCAATTATAGATCAAATTGCAGATTTATAATATAAAACTTTTTAATGTTTTTAATTTTGATATTATTAAAATTGTTTAATGGTTTATTCACAAGCATAAATATGTATAATAATATAATACAAATCAAAAGTATCTAATATCAATATTCCAATTTACATATTTTAAATTGTTGATAATATCTGGCGGATTAACAATTATTGCTAGAGAGCAGATAGTAATTGTTTGGAGTTTGATAGAGGATAACCCCCATAAGGATTGCCGCCTTCACCAAGGAGAGTTCCCACAATTGGCAAGTTTCCTACTAATCCGCCAACCAAAGGACTGATAATGGACAATCCTTCTAAAAGACCACCATTACTTGGGTAACTTCCACCTCCCAAAAGAGGAGCAGATTAAATTAATGAAACTAACGCGAAAGCGAGAGTGAATTTCATATTTGAAATTATAAAAATTATTTGGGAAAATTATATTATAAACTTCAATCAGTAGCAGAGTTTATATACACTTAATATAAAAATTGACAATGTGGTGTAAGCTGTTAAAAGTAGCAGGTTTAAAATAATAACTATTTCTTTAATTCAATAAAACTGGTTAGATTGGTTAATCTCTTAATGCCAGATTTCAAGTACCCCTGAAGATACTTTCAAATTAATAAATATAAATTGTTCAATTTTAGTAATTCATTTTGTAATTCTACTCAAGTAGATGTATGAAAAATTTTGTCTAATATATAAAATATCATTATAGTCTAATAAAATACTAATTAAGCTTATTTATAATTCTCTTTCTTCAATTTTTATTTAATTTTCAAATTTTATAAAAATTTTTAATTTAGATGGTGGATATTTCAAAGAATTTTATTTGGTGCATATGAAAATATAATTTTGAATTTGGATATATCCCAATTAAATATTATTGTCAAATACATATCAATATTAATTCATTTTACAGCAAAAATTTTAAATTAATTTAAATTTCAAAATTGACGCCCAAGCTATATATGGGTAACAAATATTTTTGCATTCTAATATTCAAAATAGTTTAGTATAAATTTTTGAAATCAACCAATAGTAACATAAAAGAAATCTTTAACCATCTATATTTGATTCTGATTTGTAAACTATATCTTGGAAATATTCCAGAATTATTAAAGATCTGTAAAAATTTTAGGAACATTTAGTACCAATGATATGATTTCATTTGTGGTAATTCAACTCATAAAAATTTGTCAATTTTAATTTTTTCTATTTTTGAATTATTCCAAAAATTTTCAAAAGTGGATAGATATAAGTTAGAAAATATGAAATTATTAGTAAAAAATTTTTAACAACTCAAAAATATTTTATATGTATCAAATAATATAGATATATATCAATATTACAATAATTAAAATATCTAATTGATATCATATTAAATGAGAATAAAAATTTAAAATTTCAATGAAACAATTTTTTTCGCATCGTGTTAAATTTCAGAGGTTTAAAGAATCAGCCAATTTGATAATCAAGCTTTTAAGGTTTTAAAACGAAATCATTTTTTGAATTGCGCTTTATTTTTTCAAACCAAAATTAGATGCATTTAATTATCAATATCCGAGCACATTTGAATTATTGCATTTTAACTAAGATTATGAAACAATTTCAAAATATAAAATAACAATTGTTATCTGAATTTATTTTTCAATTTTTAAATTATGAAATTTTTAACTCTATCATTACTTTTCATATCAATTTCATCTTATCCTATTATTGAACGAAGAGCATTTCCAAACGAGCCCTTATCAATATTTGGAAAAACTGTGAATGATGCGATTAACACGATAGTTGAACCAATTGCATATCCATTCGACATAGTATGGAATCCTCTTCGACAAACATTGAGATTTGTTCTTGTACCCGTCAGAGATCTTCTCCAAGCAATACAAAATGAACATAATGATTTAACAGATGACTTAAAGCGTGATATTATAAAAGCGGTGAGAAACTCAAATGAAGCCTTTACTCAAAAACAATATCAAGCATTCATGAAAAATTTAGAAGATTTTGGAAATTTAGCAAAGGCTAGGCAAGGTGATATAGTTGTTGGAATCTAAAATTAATTGATTGAAAATTATAATTTATTAAAATTTTTATATGCCGCTTTTTCCGACATTATCAAACAAATTATATTGAAATAAAAGCACAGTTGAATGAAAGAAAATTATCATCCTGATTATTTGAATTCGAATATATTCAGTAATTCACTCTTTTGTTCATATATTTATATCCACTTATCAATTGAATTAATTTTTAGTAAAAATCATAAAAAATTCATTTAATTTATTCTCAATAATAGTATAATAGCTAATGTCCAATATTAAAAGGCATATTTTTAAATTCTCAAAAACCAAACATATGATATAAACATAATTTATACAAAGCTTTAATATAGCATTTAGAAATTTTTAAGTAATATCTCAATCTTATTAAGTAAATATTTAATTTTCACTTGATATATCGCATTTTAGAATCAATATTAATCTCTAGCTGTCCCAGATAATCTCAATTCATTGATTGATTACATGATGTTAATAGGGATATAAACAATAGGGTAAGATCAATTTAAATATAATTTGATGGAAATATATTATTTGTAAAGGTTTATAGAAAGAATAAATATTATTAATAAATATCACAACAGAATTTAAATAATGACAAATATTTAAAATCAAAATTATATAAAATTAATAATATATAATCTATAAAAATTAACATATAATATAAAATCATTGTTTTTTATTATTAATTGTTTTTTCCATATCTTTGGTAAGTTTCTAATATTTAAAAATTGATTTTTATTAAAGACTGAAATTTGATATATTATTAACTTATTTAATTTATTTTTAAGAAAAAATTTCCTTTAAATATAACTTTTAATTACCCAAAATAATGATAATTATATGAATTACAATCTAATAAATATATTAAATATAATAACTTTTTTTAATTATTTTTTATAAACAAAATTTTTATTAATTTTAACTTTATTTTATAATCAATATATAGATTCAAACTATTGGTGATTAATAATAAAAAAAATTAAAAACTATTCAATTATATATTTAATATATTTTTATTATTATTGAATATATTCTTAATTATAAAAAATTAATTTTATTATAATATTAATATAATTAAAATCTAATTAACAAAGTATTTATTTATTAAACTTTATAAAATATATAATTTGATTTAAATCTCTGTTTTATATTTTAATTTTGGATTTTTTAAATAAATTAGTAATTTATTTATTAAAATAATATATTTTAGAAATCTTAATATATAATTTTTATATTTTTGATTATTATATAAATATATTTGAATTAT
>JNEM01009474.1:0-14010 GCA_000697335.1 Conidiobolus incongruus B7586
TAAAATTACTAGTGTTAGTTAATTTATTATAGCTAAAGTTATTAAAAATAACAATAAAAAAACATTTAAACTTAAACCTAAATATGTTAAAACTATAAATAAATATAATAAAAAGTATATTTATAGATTGGTTAATATAAGTAAATATAATATTACTATAGAAATATAACAAGAATTATAAAATTATATAATAATATTAGTTAACACTAATATTATTATATATACTTTATATTAACATAGATATTATTTACACTTTAAAAAAAACACCTCTAATTAAAAAAATCCCACTATAAAACTAAATAAGAGTTTAAATGTTATTACTAATATTAAATTGAAATTAATTAAAATAAAGTTATTTAATCTAATGAAACAAAAATATACTTTAATAAATTTAATAAAAAAGCTAAATACTTTAAAAAAAATATAGAATTACTTTATAACTATTATATTAATTTTACTTAAGAGTATAATAATAAGTTAATTATTATTTAAAGATATATATTGTTATTAAGTGTAAGGTATTTTTATAAAGTTAATAAAGGAATTAATATTGAGATATATTAAAGTATTTTAAATAATAAATTAAAAACCATTAAATAATATAGGTTAAACAAATCTAATATTATTTTTTAATAAGATAATATTTCTTATTATATTATAGCTTTTATTACTAAATAACTTAAAAATAACAAAATAATAGTTATAAAATAGTTTCTTTAATCTTTTAACTTTAATTTAATTAAACATCTTTAAAATTAATTAAAAAAACTTATTAAAGTTTTTCCCTTAGTAAAAAGTTTAAATCAACTTTAAAAATATATTTAAGAAGTATAAAATAAAATTAATCTTTTTTAATATAAGTAATTAATTAATTTTATATCTTATAAACCTAAAGAAGTTAAAAAAGTTAAAGATAAATATATTAAGTTTTAATTTTTTTTATTATTAAAAACTTATAAATTTATAACTTATTTTAAGTAAAATTTAAAAGTTGATATTTTACCTAATTAATAATTAAATATCATTATTTAATAAATTATATTATTAATAAATATAATAGATTTTAATTATTTAATTTAAGTTTATTTTATTAAATATTAAGTTATTAATTAATATATAAGTGTTTTTGATTTTATAATTTACTTTTATAAGTTAGTATATAACCTATTATTATATTTTGAAAATACCTGTCCATCTCAATTAAATAGTAAATGCAATAATATTTGATAAATTAAAACATTCATTGAATCAATTATTTAAATATATTATCAACCATTTTATTATAAATCACAATATTATCAATAATTAATTTATAATATTAAAATATAATTGATTGTATTTGTATATTTGAATTCAATCTCATATTATAAAAAAATATAGATTAAAATATGAATTATAACTTTCATATAAAATCTAATTCAATTAAAATAGCTATTAATTATAAAATAATTGAGTAACTTTGAAATATGGTGAAATAAGTTAATTAGATTTAAATAAATGAATTAAAATTAAGTTGAGGTGAAAGTTTTATAGAATGATAAACTCAACAATTGAAAATTCTTACAATGAAAATAGTTTAACCTTATTATGGATTTTCAAGATCTAATCCAGCGATATTTGATTATATAAAACATATATAAATTGAATCATCTATTCTTAAAATTGGACAATTTATGAAATTTACCAGCTTTAAAAATTAACCAATTAATATTGGCCTGATAATTGATGAATTTCAATCGATTGATATATATTCTATGTAATTACTAATCACGAATAAAACAAACATTAATGTTTAGTTAAAATATATAATAATTTCAGATATAGGAATCAATTTAAGTTTGATCTTGGAACTGGGCCGCTCAAAAAAAATCTTAATATACTGGAATATAAAGATTTATATTTTATATCTTGATAATTATTCTAAAATTATTTTTTAATTTAAATTTGTCTAAAATAGGAATATTTAAATTGTTAATATTAATTTGAGTTTGATCAAATAATAGGTTAAAAATAAATTGATAATAAATGAAATCATATAAAAAAAGCATTAATATTGCTATATTTAATAAATATGAAATTATTTTTAGAACTGATATTGATGGGTAATTGCATTAATAGAAATTGTAAATATATAATGATCATTAGGTTCATATTTGAATAAATTTTATTCTCAAATTGGATAAATTGAAATTTTATAAAATAATTTTTTTCTATTACAATTCTCTAATATAAATAATTTACAATGATTATTAGAATAATAAGTTATTGATCATATTTTAGAGTCAGCTCATTTTATTATTAATTTAGAAATAAAAGGAAATTAATGTTTAAAAATTTGTGAAATTTAATTAAAATTGGGAAGCACAAATTTTTTGTTGAGCAAATTATTAAATAATTTTCATGCAAATTATAATTAAAATTCGAATATGATTTTGGAATATATGATCTTAAATATTAATCTGTTATACTCATAACATTTTTATATTATATTGAATATTGTATCATTGATTAATAAATTAATCAAACTAAAAGAATTTATATTGAGTTTTGGTGATAATATTGCTTTTCGAAAAATATCTGAAAATTGTTAAATATATAGCTAAAACTAGGAATTTGAATTGAATATACATGCCTAATAAAAATAAATTGTTAAACAAATTGAGATATTACTCTTGTAAAAATTGGGTGTAAGTGTTTCTTGGTATAAATCAATTTTTGAATTATATCATCTGAGATTAGATATAATTGGAGGAGATAAATTTTGCATAAAAAAGAAATTTAATATAAAAAGATTAATGATGTTATGGAATGTAAAACTATTAATTTATATTTATGTCAGTTATGAAATTCAATTTTAGTGCCATTTTATTGAGTATTTTAGCTTTGAATGCCAACGCTCAAAGCCCTTGCTCCGCTAATTTCCAAATTGTCTACGAAGCTAATACTCTCTCGCCCCATCCCAACTGTGTCAAAAACTCTGTAATGGTGCACAATGTCAATCGTACCTGTATCTATGAACATGGAGGTCAAACCATGTGCTCACTCTCAGCTTTTGGCACTGCTTTCGTAAATGGCACCAAGGAGAATGCTTATAAAGTCGCCGATATTTGCCAATGTAAAGAATAAATCCAATAATCAACAAAATGAATTATATATTGTTATGTTTTAACATTAATATCATTTACCTATAACTTTTAATTTAATATATATAATGTTTAATATTATAATTTATACAAATAATTCAGTTAATTATGAATTTAATAGATTTTATATATGGATCATTTGACTTGATTAAGACCAATAAGTAGAGTAATATATGTAATTTATTATTCAACAATATGAATATATCTAAATGTTAACATCAACTTAGGTATCAATAATAATTAAAGAATGAATTATAGTGTTTAGAAAATTCATTTGATTTTGTTGAGTACCTTTGAAATCTAATTGCATTGAATATAATACAAATTTAAAATATATAAATGAAATTATGAAAGAGTTATTTTTAAAAATGCTCCGAATAAAATCAATAATATATATTCCATTTTATTTCATATACTTTTGAATATATTAATTTTTTTAAAATTATCAATTTCTTTTCATTTAAATTTTATACTTATTCGTGTTGAATATACTAATCTTCATAATATTTAATAATTTTCACTAGAGTTGACAAAAACTAGCTATTTTTAATGTGCCTTTATGATTGAATTGCATATTTCGAATCTTAAAGTTATAAATATCTCCTATCCCGTTAAGAAGTTATCAAGGTATATCACTATTTCTATATTATAACATATAAATATATAGTACAAATAATTATCTTATGGGAAATTTAAGGTTTGATTAGTCGAATGTAAGATGACTAAATCATATGAATGAAAACTTTTACATTTTAAAAATTTAAAGTGACAATTCAATAAAATATTTTTAGATTTTTTCACAATATGTTAAACAGATCAAAGATGTTAATTTAATCAAATTTTAAAATTTAAAATTTATTTTATTTAATATTGAATATAAATGAATTTATGTATACATTTTAAGTAATTATTAAATCAGTATTATTTCGGATGTTTATACAGGATCAGATGAATTTCATGTATTATATTTTAACTATTTATAAATTATTAAAAGGGGTGGTATAATTTAGTTCTATTTATAAAATATCATGTCAGGAATTAAAAATTTGTCCCATCAATAAATATTGTTGGAAAAACAAGGTTATCAAATAATTTTGACTGAATAATAATTAGAAAAAATGGACAAATAAATGAATTTTATTGGGGAAAAGCTAGTGAAAAGCATGCTATATTTTCTTCAAAACTTATATTTTTTAAAGAAAAAAAAATCAAACTTCATGTGTAAAATATAATCAAAATTAATTGAGTTGGGATTTAAACGTGTATCAAATAACTTGGAGTTAATGTAATACCCTCGTAATAAATAACTGGTTTTAGTTATTTTCAAATTATGAACTTATTTCTGAATCAGAAGATATATTTTAATACAATCCAGTGGGTCAGATTATGAATGGATTAATAATGTAGGTATAAAAAGGTTATAAGTACTTAGAAATTTGATTAAACTCTGAGCTAATAGAATATTATAATCATGCAATTCTCCCTTACCTCCATTTTATTGAGTGCTTTAGCTTTGAATGTCAACGCTCAAAGCCCTTGCTCCGCTAATTTCCAAATTGTCTACGAAGCTAATACTCTCTCACCCCATCCCAACTGCGTCAAGAGCTCTATTTTCGTTCACAATATCAACCGCACCTGTATCTATGAACATGGAGGTCAAACCATGTGCTTACTCTCAGCTTTTGGCACTGCTTTCGTAAATGGTACCAAGGAGAATGCTTATAGAGTCGCCGATATTTGTCAATGTCAAGAATAAATCAATCCATGAATAATTTTAACAATATATTATTGTAATATAGGACACAATTAATACATTATAAATATTTTAACAACAATTGGATTATATAATATATGATCTTTTGATGAATCTAATATCTGTTTAAATAATTATATCTTAGTTTATTGCACTCTATATGTTGATTAAATATTGGGAACCCGTTGATTACTGTTGAGTTTATTATTTAATATCACATTTTATCCAATTTATGCTTTAAATACTGAAAAACATTAATAGAACATTAAATTCAACAAAACAATCTTTTAACTGATTGGATATTAAATGGTTAGTTAAAAACTGTGTATATATTATTATAAAATGAATCAACAAAATATATCTAGATAAATTCTGTTTTTAAAAATTAAATTATAATTATATTATTTTAATTAAATAAAATGGATAAAATAAAATAATTTTTGCCACCATTTCAATTGTTATAAAAATTATTTATTAAAATATTACCTTGAATTTGAAATAATGGGAAATTTTTTAATTTCTGATTTTTCAAACATATTATTAGTTTGAAATAAATAAATATATACAAAGTTAATAAGAAATTATATATTTTTAATATATATATATTGGTTTTTTTGATTAAAAAATTAACTTTTTAAAATTGGTTGTTTAATTTAATTATGTTTAAACCAAATAGTAATCATCAAAAGTTTTTTATTTTAGTATTAGTAAAACTTAACCATAAACCCTTTAAAATTATTTAAAATTTACAAGTAGCTTTTAATAATAAAGTATTATTTAAATTAACAATTTATTACTAGGTAAATTATTTTAAAGCTAGGAAAGAAACTATTTAAAACCTGTTAAAATCTAGAAAATTAACTTTAACTATTATTTTTTTAATTGTAAATAGAGTGAAAAAATATATTAAAAAGTACCTTTTTATTTTAACTAAAGAATTATCTAAACACTTTAATATTAGTTTTACAAGTATTTTATATATTTTAAAGTTTAAACTAAAATTAATAAATAAAAATATAAAATAAATACCTTATAATTTAACTAAAGCTTAAAAAAAAGCTAGAGTAACTATTACTAAATAAAACTTATTGAAATATTACTAGAAGCTTAAACTTTTACAGCAAATAATTACAATTAATGAATCTTAAATCCTTATGTATAATCTTTTATTAAAACACAAATCAAGATGCTAAATTAAGTTAAATCAACTTTTTTTATAAATCCCTTTAAATAAATATTTTGTTAATAAGTGAATATTAATTATTATAATAAATTATAATAGTATATACTATTTTTATTTAGTTCCTAAAAAAAATCAATTAATAGTAAATTATATATTGTTTTTTTAAATAAAAGTATTTCTAATTAGTATTCTCAATATAATTTAAGAAAACCTATTATTTTACATAATAATTGTAAAATATATAAATCTAAAGCTGTAAAAAACTTTCTAATTAAAAATAATTGGAAAAAACTACTACATCTAGTATATTCTTTTGATTATAACTTATATAATTATAATTGCTTTAAGCAATTAAAAAACCAGCTTACAGGAAAGAAAATTTCTATAGGAAAATTTAATTGGTTTGTGAAACATTAAATTTTAGTCTTTAATAAAAAGAATTGTTTTTTAAGTGTTAGAAGTTTATTAAAAGTATAGCAAAAAGTTATTAATAATAAAAGAAACTATTAAATTTATATTATATATTTATTTTTATATATCATATATTCAAATGTTTATTTATTTTTAATTGCAAAAAATTCCCATTATTAAAAATATAGAGAAATATATTATAATTTAAACATATTATTAATTCAATCTAATTTTTGTCTTTCTTATAATAATATTTGAAACTTTAATATATCTTAATTATATTTTACAAAGTATTTTTAAACTTCTAAAATATTGATATAATATATAAAATTTTTTATACTTTCTTAAAATATTAATGTTAAGTTAGATTCTATTCATTTAAATTTGATTTCAATGTTATATATAACAGTTTTTTTAAAATAGTAAAATGATCAAAAAAATCCTATAATTTAATGAAATTTGAATCTTGAGTGAAAAATCTGAGTTTTCAATAGATTGGATTAGTTGTATATTAAAACTAAATCAATAGTCAATGCTCAATTTTAAAGAGAATATACAAAAGTTACATATTCAAGTTAAATTTAGACACAATTAGCTATGTACCTAAGCTAAGAATCATCATTAAAAGGTTGACTTTATCCAAATACTTGTAAAAAATTTAAAATAATAATAATTTAAGATATAAAAATATTTCAAAATATAAAATTTAATTTTTTGTATGCTATTTGAGTTTTATTACATTTATACATCAAGATTATAAATCACCAGACTTGATTAAAGTTTTCTAATCAGCATATTAATACAAAAAGTTGAATCGTAATTTATGATAGATTTATCACGATATTACCATACAAAATAATAATTTAATAAACTTATATTATTAGATTAAATTAATATTTCAAGAATGTTTTAAATGACTTTAATGTATATAATTGAATAATGTTTAATAGCATTTATATTAAACCAAATGTATTAATAACTTGTTCTACTGAGAAATGACACTATAAAATATTGCTTATATACAATTTTGAGCTCGTTTCATATGGTATCAATATTTTTTACTTTTTAATATTTCATTGAGGTTCAATTGAAAAATTAATACTATAACATCAAATGAAGCTGTATTTCAATTGAATTTGATATTGTTTTACCAAATTGTGATACATTCACCTAGAAACTCCATATATATTATCATATCCTATTATCGTCACATATTTATTTGTACTTAGATGTTTTCAATATGATATTAATAATATTATTCATAAAATCAATCAAAAGTTTTTTGTTTAATTATATGTCTTAATACAATTTAAAATGTTATTCTAAATTATTGATTTTCTATATTATTATATAAAATAGTATACAATTCAAGTATAATTTGAACTTTATTACCAATATTTTTTATACATAAAATCTGATAAATTTAATTAAATATAATTAACCAATCAATTTCAATCTTAGAATTCAATAGAATTTAAAGAATGACATAACCACTAAATGTATTTAAATGAATAGTTGTGGGTATCTTTAAAATTTAATCATCTTTCACTATCATTTTATTTCAGATTAAAAAATTTATTAAATTAATCATTGTAAATAAATAAATTTATTTATTATCCTTAAACTTTATTATTGATTTATTTCAGTTATAGTTATTATTAAAATGGCTAAAGGTAATATTATTTTTATTTTTAGAATTTCAAATATAATTGACAATTATATAGTTCCTCGTAATTTTAGATTATTAGAAGAATTGGAAAAGGGTGAAAAAGGTATTGGGGGTGGCGTTTGCAGTTATGGTTTAGCAGATGGTGATGATATTACTATGTCGAATTGGAACGGTACCATTATCGGTCCTTTGCATGTAAGTGAATAATATACAAACTCCAATAATTTTTGATTAATATATGTCTTATTGGTCAATTTAGACAGTTCACGAGAATAGAATTTATAGTTTGAAAATTCACTGTGACGGAAGTTATCCAGATAAGCCTCCTTCAGTTCATTTCCTTTCAAAAATTAATTTAACTTGTGTTAATCCAACTAACGGTCAAGTAAATATCTAATTCTCTGTATAGTTAAAAAAAGTTTTTAATATTTTTTATAATTAGGTTGATCATTCAAAGGTATCTTGTTTAAGTAATTGGAAGAGAGAATATACTCTAGAAACTGTTCTAACCGAATTACGCAAGTAATATGATTATCAAAATACTTTTTTAATTTCTTATACTGATGACCTATTAATTTTTATAGAGAAATGACTACTCCTCAAAACAAAAAGACTCCTCAACCTCCTGAAGGTACCTTTTTTTAAATATTAAAAACTATATATAAAATTGATTTTTGCAGCGTTCAAATTACATATTAGTCAATATTTTATTTTTATTACTATCTACTTCTTTTTAATTTAAACCATTCAACTTTTAAATGATATACTAAAAATTTCCTCCTATAAAATATTTTATATTATTACTAATATTAGCGTTAAATTTTCATTTAAAATATATTTAGTTGATATTCAATATAAAAGTATATATTTTGATTCATAAATTTATCAATAATAAAATTTAGTAAGATTTACAATTAGCGAGGACTAAATATTCATAAATATTGTTAATAATTAAAGTGTTATTAACATTTAATATCAGATTATTTATTTAATGAAAATTGAACAAAAATTGCTAAATATAAATTATAATCTTGAGCAAAAGTGGGCTATAGTTTAAACTCAATCATTGGAGGTAAATCATCCTCAGTGGATTGTAGCCTAGATTGAGTTGGCCTTTCTGCACCATCCACATAATTGTCGAGTAACTGCATCTCTCCTTCGTCATTGGCTGTATTTTCAGAATTTCCAGCCCATCTCCACTTC
Source organism: Conidiobolus incongruus B7586 (assembly GCA_000697335.1). Classification (NCBI taxonomy): domain Eukaryota; kingdom Fungi; phylum Entomophthoromycota; class Entomophthoromycetes; order Entomophthorales; family Conidiobolaceae; genus Conidiobolus; species Conidiobolus incongruus. The sequence continues at coordinate 9,363 of JNEM01009474.1, forward strand.
TTCCAATTATTCATCCCAGAGCGCTTATCAGCTTGGCCAGCACTGGAATCGTCTGTTCCAGCTTCGCGGCACTGACGACATAGCATATAATCACCGAATCGACTTTGAAGTTCGAAGGCATAATCAAGCTTACTACGTATCGAGTTTTTGGAGATTTGACCAGAAGTTGCGACTGTATCCAATAATTTTTGATAGCTGGGAGTTTCGGGCAAGTCATCAGGGATCAGACAGTCTTGATGGTAGGCATGTCTACAGAAAAATACCACAACTGGCTCGCTTTCTGCAACTTGAAGAGGGAGTGTACAGCCACTACATTCAACGACGAATTCGGCACCGTCAAGGTCTGCAGCAGGATGAGGTGCACCCGTAGGATAAATACCTTGTCTGTGATAAGTATGCAGCTTATCTCTTAGCTGGGTACAATCCCTATTTAATACCCTTTGGCAACCCAACCGAAGTTCCATTTGAAGACTGAAATCTTGAAGGATTTTAATAATACTGTGCTTCAATCCAGGAATCTCGAGACCTAGTGGAATTGCTTGAATAACTCGAATTGGACTGATATGAGATCCAGCACGTTCAAGAAGGCCTTTGAGGAACATGGGTTTGTCTGATGAGTATTTGAGCAAATGCGTCCACAAATCGGGATCATCATGTTCTTTAGCGAACTCAATCGCGCCTTCAACATCATCTAATCTCTCAATAATTAATTGTAAAGCTTCTTGCTGATTACCCATTCTTCCCAAAATAAAGACGAGTTCTGGAACAAAATCGCGCTCCTTACAAATTTCATAAGCTTTTTGAAGATTATAATAATTACTTGTCTTTAAAAATCCTTTGAGAAGATTATAATCATAGCGAGCATAGAGTTCCAATTGAAGATTATGATATAAACTTGCGAGATGGTAATCTCTGAGATAAATGCCATGAAGATAGCTATGTAGTAGTCTAGGTGATTGAGTTTCTAATTGTTCAACGACTTTGGGTACTGGAATAGTATCAGTATTTCGAATTAAGAGTCCCACTGCTCGTAGTTGAGAAGTTTCCTCAACAGAAGCATTTGCATAGGCTTGTGGTGTTTCATAAGAAACTTCATCCAACTTCATTAGGGGTAGCACTTTGTCTTGAACGAATTTATACAGATTATTACCTTCGATTAGAGGAAAAACTCGATCATCCTTAAGCTTCAAATAAAAGTCTAAAGCCTTTTGAGGTTCTTCATTCAGTAGATGAAGCTCAGCCATACATCCGAGTAACACATGAGTATCTTCATTGGACCCACGCTCTCTTGCGTCATCTAATTTATCCTGAATCGCAGTAATAATGGTGGGAATGTCATATAATGTAGCCGGCCAAGATCTAATGGTCTTAAATAATGTATCATAATGGTTAGTTGTTAAAAAGTGAGAAAGGATCATTTCATAAATTGTGCTACTAAGCTGAGGCTGTCTAGTTGGAATGTAAGGCACCATTGCTTCAAGCTGTCCAACTTCAGAAAATGCAAAAATCCATTGTTCCCAGAGTTCTGTGTCATCAAGCAACATTTCGGGGCATAGTTGTGCAACTTTGGTATAATTGCGTTCTTCCAGAAGATGGTGCATATACGCTCTACCAACCTGTCTGAAAGTATAGCGCTGCAAACTAGCAGGAACAGTACTATGAATTAGATCTAATGCATCTTGGTAACGCTCAAATTCCAAAAGCCAATCAATATGGTCGTCTACGTCACGAGGTTTGGCCAAGAGTAGATCCTTAGGACTAGCGACATAAAAAGATTCAGATTGTGGATGAGAAACAAGCTTGTAATTTCTGGATTGGAAATGCTCATAGCCATGAATCGACAGAATATCGGCTGATGATTCTCCAGTATCGGGATTAACCAGTCGAATTTCGGGTGGCTCAGGTGGGCGAGGAGCATCGACTTCGACACTTTCGTCAGAGGGAGACTCCATATCATCTCGAATGATCTGCTCCACACATCCCAATAAAACTACCTGACCTTGGTAAGAAAAGATACCACAAACCACAAAATCAGTTCGGAAAATATTGATGACTTCAGCAGATTTGGGAACATTTCCTAAAGATTGGATGTGAACAATTTTAACACAGTCGGCCCATCCAATGTAGAGAATATCATCACTCTTCCAGTGGAAGTGGCAAGGGTAAAGATCGGATCTAGGTGAATTGGGAGGACGATCGACAAATGAAAATACTTTTTTTGAGTCTAAATCCATGAGATGCACACCAGTGTCTGTAGAGAAAGCAACTATGGATTTGTGTCCAAGCATGGACATTATAGGGCCGTCTCCCGATGAGAGAACCGTTTCATTAAATCCAAGCCATCCTTTTTCGTGTAAAACCACTTGTCCAGACATTCCAGCTGCAAGGAAGCGCTGGCTGCCGCCTGTATGAGTGTAATCAGAGGCTAAGGAGACTGCTTTGATAGGTCGCATAAAATTTTTTGAAAATTTAAAAGTTGATAGAATACCATTAATGACTACAGTACCATCATCGGAGCCGCTACATATATAATGTGATTTTGCATCAAAAGACAAACTATTGATAGTAGCAAAATGGCATTGGAAAGTGTGTTTAACATTACCTTCTAAATCAAGGATAACAACTTTACCACCGTGAGTTCCTAAAGCTACAAATTCTTGAGATACAGTTATACATGAGATAGCATCTTTTACTAAATATTCAGTGGTGGGAGTGGTTAAACGATGATATTTAAAGGTTGGCTCTTCTTCATAATCCTCTTCCTCTTCCCCTTCGTCATCATCCAATTCATTATCAAGTTGACTGATTGTGTCTATAGATTGAATTTCTTGAAGATTACTTGGAGACTTTTGAATAGAGGGAGATCTCAAAATTTCTTGATGTTGCTCTTCATTTAATGCATCGTCTAACAGATTCTCTTCAATGGGACTGCTCGAAGAATTAGAATTGATATTATGTTCATTAACCGACATAATTTAATAATTTTCAGGTTAATAATAATTCTTTAAATACAATAGTTTAATATAATAAATATTGTTAATTATTTAAATAGTTATATCGAAATATAGTAATAATTTATTAAATATATTCGGATTTATTTGGATTTAAGGACTGGGATATCATTGATTTTATAAAACTAATTAATTCAAAAATTTGGATTATGGGTTTTATTCTCTTCTTTCATATACTACTTTCTATGACATATAAAATATCAAAATTTATAATTTCAATTGATGAAATTTTACTTGTTACTATTTTAACCAATAATTAAAAATAGTTTATATTCTTTTTAAATAATTGATCATATTAAATAGATATATCAAATTAAATTCTGAATACATTGTAGTTAATATTTTCATTTTAGAAAATAATCAAAATGAATTATCAATTACTTTTATCATAGTGAGTTTTATTAAATATGAGCACCCCAATAACTATTTAAAATTCAATCAGAATATTACCCAAAATTGATTATCTACAAAATATAATTATAGTTTGAGATAAAATATAAAATATAAAATATAAAATATTCAACTTATTAGTTTAGAAATTAAATAATGGCATAATTTTGGAGTTAAAATTAAATAAATAAATTAATAAATAATAAATAATATATAAAATTTAATAAATAATATATAATTAATAGCCTCTTTTATTATTAATAGCTCTTTTCTATATTTTTGCTAAGCTTCTAATACTTAAAAATAGTTCTTTTTATTAAAGACTAAAATTTGATATTTTACAAACTAATTTAATTAGTTTGTAGGAATTTTTTTTATAAACTAATTTTTTAATTATTTAAAACAATTATAATCACATAAGTTATAGCTAAATGAATATACTAGATATAATTTACTCTTTATAATTTTTTTTTAAAAACTTTTTATAACTTTAACTTTATATATTTTATAATAATCATAAAAATATATATATTTAATTTATATTAAGAATATTATTTAAAAATTATTTTATTTAAAAAAATAATATATAATTTATTATTAATTAATTTTCCTTAAAATATTAAATAAAAAATCTATATACCATTAAAATCTATTATAATAATTAATCTTTATTGATATTTATAATATTTATTCATTAGAATTTATAAAAGGGATTAATTTAACTTAACCTAATATCATAATTTTTTAAGTAAAGGATTATATAAAAGAATTTAAGATTTATCAATTATAAGTATATATTGTAAAAACTTTTATTTTTAGTTTTACCTTAATATGTTTAGTTTAACTATAACTACACTAGTTTTCTTTTAAGCTTTTGTTAAATTATCAACTATCTATTTTACATTTTTATTAATTGATCTAAGTTTAAACTTAAGTAAATATAATATACTTATATGATTTATATTAAATTATTTTAATAGTTCTTTATTAGAAAAAAAAATTATTTCTTAATATATTTTTTTATTTTATTAATAAGTGAAAAAATAATAATAGAAATTAGTCTTTTAAATTTTGATAATTTTATATAATGTCCTTTCTAGATATAAAATCATAAATCTAATGATATATGGTAGTTTTTAATAAAATATCATTTTTATAAGTTATTTGTAAGTTTTAGATAACTTTAAAAGATTTATGGTTAAGTTTTAAAGATACAAAAATAAAAGTTTTTGATAAACATAACCTAG
>JNEM01009482.1:0-17481 GCA_000697335.1 Conidiobolus incongruus B7586
GCTCTTCCATAACCATTTTATTTTTAGAATCTAGATTCTTCAAATGATTTTCTAATCCTTCAATGTCTGTGCAACTTTGAATAGGAGTCATGTTTTGTAAAACTTGATCGACAGCTTTTAGTTGAGCTAATTGAGATTTATAAGCGCGTGCCAATTCTATATAGACAATAATTAAAAATATATAGATTCAAAGGAAGATGAAAAATTTACCAGGATAACTACTCTCATATTTTTTAAGTTTTTCGAGTTTTTTAATAACGATTTCAGGTAATTTTACTTCGTTGTCTCCATCTAACGATTGTTTTTTCGGAGTAGGTGGTGTAGGAGGTCCCTCCAAAGGATGGGAAAACTTTTGAGAGTCGGAATTAATTTGTTTATCTTGAATTGTATCCTCCATTGTTGAATCGTTCAGACTTTCGACTTCTTCTAATTCAGAATCTACTTTGGGTTGACTGTCGGGAGCAGTAGCGTAAGAATTAATACTTGCTGGACTAGATGGAATTAGGTCACTAGATGTAGATCTCCTAGCGTTTTCAATAATGGGTATACTATTTTTAACAGCTAAGTTTAAACGGTCCTGAAATTTTGAGAACATTCAAAAGATATCGATTCCGTTTATGGCCTAATATAACATTTCAGGGTCAGCATATTTGATATATGATAAAAATCATTGTGTTAAAATGTACTATGAAGTTAATATTACTTTTGATGACTTTTTGTTATTAATTCACAAAGTCACTATAAATAATAAAATTTCATTTAACATTTATTTAATGATACAAATTAATTGTTAAATTATTGATGGGATTTATTTATTTTACTCTCCACAGTCCAATTATTTCTTATTTATTATTAGATTATATTTATCTGATTCGCTCATTTCAAAATAATCTGGTATTGTTTATTATTAATTATGGAATTCAATATTGGCTAAGGAATATTATTTATATTTTTGTTTAAAATTTATTTTACTTAATTACTTTTATATTGATTAGGGTAATACTGAAAAACGTATAATTGAAATTATGATATGTTATATTAAAGAACTTTCATAGGAATGCTGTGAACTCAACCTGTGATATTGATAATTCTTTTATACATTTCAAATCATGGATCTACACTTTAAATCTGCTTGTTATTCTCATTATAATGAGAGTAAAAAGTAGCTAAATTTGATCAGTATTCCAAAGTAATGGCAATATGGGATATTTATTCAATATAGATTAATCCTTTTCATAACAAAAAAAACTCTATCGAATCGAACCTAATTTACAAATTTTATCAGTTGAATACATAAAAAAATAATACTCACAAAAGTGGTCAATTGTTAATGATCCATTGAATACAATTAGTTTAATTATTAGTGAGATATATCAGTATAGAATTAAATGAGGAATAATTATTTATGTATTTTGAAAATGAATTTAATAATATAATTCATAGAAATTAAACAAAGATCAAATATATCAAATGGCCAATTTACTCATGACACCTAAAAACTGCTGATGAAGCAACTCTCCTCTTCGCTTGTAGGTGTTCATGAGAGCTTGTTGGCTCAAGAATTGTTGTCTAGGATGTTTGGATTGGCTCTTCCACTTCTTAGGCGTATCAGTCCATTCAGCTAGATTGACAACCCTTGGACATGCTATAGTTCGTTCAAGATCTTTGATGAGATGTTGGGCAGTAACGCTTAATTCATCAATAGAGTTTTTGACTTGAAGCTTGTCGAGATAGGAGCGCTCTTGGCTTTGCAACATAGTAGAAATCCAGTGAGAATCTAGATTGAGAACGTGGGCCAAATGTCGAGCTTTCAATCGAGTGTTTTCTTCTCTCAAGTACTTAAGTCGCCTGTTAAGTGTTTTGATTTGAATCAAATCCATACCATCCAGCTCATTTAAAAGTTGATGGTCGATATAACTAAAGTTTTCTGAGACTGGGGGTGATTTACCACTGATGGTGCCTCTTCGACTGGGAGAAGCTACGAAAGCAATTCAGTTAATGTGAGTCATGATAATGGTAAATTAAAATACTTACATTGCTCTTTACTTTGCGCTTCTTTCAACGCAAAATTTTCCTCTTCAAGCGTTTCGATATCCTTGTATAGCTTTTCAAGGGTTCTTTCAAAACTCTGCTCTTGTTCCTTTGCTTTCGCAAGCTGAATCTCTTGCTCCTTAGCCAATTCGGCTTGCTGCTTGTATGTTTCGCAACGGTGGGTTAGATGTTCAACTTGGAGGAGTGCTTCCTGTAAATTAACGTCTTTTGTCTTGACATCTTTAACCAAGTTAATGATTTCCTCATTCAATGAATCTAACTTGCGTTCCATGGCTTTATCTACAACTATCTCCTTCTGGAATTCTCTGGATCGAATGACCCAAGGTGCTTCTGCATTGGGTAAATCGGTCCAAGGGAGTGACTTAGGATCTTCTACAGAGATCTTTTCAGTAATATTAGATAGTAAAGTAATTAGATGATTGATGGTTCGAATGGCTGAGTCAAAAGGGGCCACTTCATTAAGATTCAAATCTTGCTGAGCACAAATATTGGCAATATTTTGGATACTATTAAATAGAACCGATTCAGAAGCTTGAGTCTTTTCCTTCAAGTATTCATCTAATTTAGACTGCATAGAAATGCTAAATTGCATTAGTTGCAAATATTCTTGATGGACGGAGGAGCACAAATTGGCTACTTCTGGTTTTAAACACTTTTGACCCTCGCTTAAGGGCTCTAGTTTCTTCATAAACTTTTTCAATTGGACTCCAAATTGAGAATGGAGATTGAGTAGATCGGCAAGAGGTTCATTAAAGTTAGTGGCGATTTGTTCCTTGTTATCTTCATCAATATCAGTATGATTGGTTTCATCTTCATTTCCAAATTCAAAATGCTTTTGAACTATTTTCAAATTTGTTTCGAATACGTCTAGACCATGAACTACTGCTTGGAACCATAAATAAGGCTCTATAGCTTTCACTCTTTGGTTTTCGGATATATAAGTCTGAGCCATATGTTCAAATGACGAAGCAAGTGGTCTTAGCTCGTTGATCAACTGATGTGACTGAAACTGTTCTTTCTGTAACATCTGAACTAGATGATCAATAGTCTTTTCTTGATTTGTCAGCTGGCCATGATATTGGCCAATTTTACTAAATTCAGCTACTGAACAGGTAGAGAGATAGGTGGTAAATGTGTTCATAATGTTAGAGAATTTTGTTAGCTCATATTGCATCAAGTAATCAGATGCAAGGATAGGAAGCATCGACTTAGGGTTGGCTTGATACTGTGATAAACTTTGGTTCACCAATTGAGATCCAATGAGATTGGCCTTGAAGCCCATTCTCTTGAAAATCAGTAAGCAGCTTATCGAGTCATTTTCTTTCTTGAAGAATGATGAAGGAAGATATGGCTGTACATAAGATAAATGCTCAATGGCTTGATTGGCATCAAATTTGCGGAGTTCCAAATCGATAGCCTTGGCTTGAGCTTTGGTAACACTGTTTTGAAGGTGCAAATTAAGATTCATCATAGCTTGTGACTGAGATGAAAGAGCTTCTGTGTGAGTCGCTTGATCAGCTTGTTGATCCCTTAAATGCTGAAGATCAGCTTGCAGAGTTGAAACTAGATTTCTAAATTGAACGATAGTATTTTCATAGTCAGCAATTGATTCCTGTTGACTTTCGAATCTTCTCACCAATTCTCTAATTTGGGCATCTTTGAGATCAATTTCTTCTTGCAACTGCTTAGCAGCTTCAAGATGTGTTTCTTCCAATTCATCGTTAAGCTCTTTTAAAGCTTCTAAATCTTCAATCACAATTTGCATTTCTTCAATCTTTTCTCCCAAACTGAGGTTTTTCTCTGTTAGTTGCTCGACCAATTCTTCGGAAGCCAAAGCGTCATCCAATCTCTCTTTCAGCAGTTCAACTTGGTTTTGGCTTTGCTCTAACTGCTCTTTCACTTTATCATGATGATGGCGTAAATCTGCTATAGCGAGAACCTCGCGTTCTAATTCCTTGATTTTACGCTGAAGCTTGTTTTCAGTTTCAGCTGAAATATCCCTCAATCTAACTAGGGCATCTTTTAATCGTTCATTTTGCTTTTCAAGCTCAGCAGAATGTTGGGGAAGGGTTGACTGGTCAGGTGAGCCAATAAATGATGCAGATGGATTTTGGTAGACTTGTAGTGAAGTTGTGACTTCAGCCAATCTCTCCCTCAAAGCGTCTAATTCGTGTGCCAAATTATCGGCTTTTTCTTCAGCCATTTCTTTATCAAGCGCCACCATTTCTAAAGTTTCAGAAACTTCTAAAGCCTTGAGCTCCATATCTTCCTTCTCTCTGGTAAGGTTATTGATGGTTGATCTTGTTTGTCTCAGTTCAGCTTGCATTTCTGTTAACTTGGCCGTGAGCTTATTCTTCAAAGCCAAAAATTGCTCAGTTTCAGCCCGAGACTGTTCAAATTGCTTCCATCTTTCTCTGTCTTCAGCTCTCTTCGCTTCCAAAATTTTTAGTTTAATTCTAAGCTCTTCATATTGTCGATATGGGATTGGAGGATGGAATTTATCGATTGGGGCCTTGGGCGCAAATTCAAGCTGTTGGTCTTGAGGAGAAGGAACCTCTTCAGGTGTTTGAGATACATCTTCAGGCTCCTCGCTGATTGGTTGAGAGGCCACGTTAGAAGAATTTGGATCAATTGTGGTTTCAGGAGATGTTACTGTAGATAATTCTGGAGAGGTAACATTTGAAGGATTAATAGACAATGAGGTGGCTCTAGCATGACCAGAACTCCTGCGAAGAGCTGGTGTTTCTTTCAAGCCTGTGGAAGATGCCCTACTATGTCTAGGTCCAGATGGAGAGCCAATAGTAGAAACTGGTCTGGATCTAGTTCTAGGTGCTATATTCTGGAAAATGGAATGTGAATAAAATTAATTACGCTCGAAGTTATATTTATATATATATATATATATATATATACTTACTTGATTATATGTAGGAGGGGAAGATAGTAGTTTAACTTGAGAGGGTCTAACAAACACACCATACTGATCCCTACATTCAAAATAGGATACTCCTTGAACACTTCCATTATTTTTTCCCTTAGGTTCATCAAGTTCAATGCCTACCCATTTTCCAGTACTAAACGAACCTGAACCAACGAATCTAATTGTCCCTGTAGTACCTTGAACTTCACATCTCATACCAGGGGATAACGGAGGTAATTTCGAAGGAGAAACTGTTCCACTTTCTGGACTTCTTTGAGTTCCTGGGATAACAGAGGACTGTGCTCTCCTATGCATTAGTAATGATTAAATAATTAAATTTTATACAAGTCGATAAGATAAATATTTTAGTCAATTAGGTGTTGTTGAAAATATAAATCAATATTAAGTGAATAGTATTAAACTTTTATTAATTGAAGAATGATGATAAATCTAATACTACAGAATATTATATGACGATTTCATTTGATATTTGAATTTACTATATTAAGTGATTCAACTATTTGTATATCAAATATTTGTTGCTAACGCCATTAGAATATTGAATAATGTGCTATAAATGGTATTTATTTTTATTCTATTAATGAATTATTTTAAATTTCTTTAAATAATATAAAAATACATGATATATCATAGTATTGTCTTTATTCTTATCTTGATATAAATAAAAAATAGAAATAGTTTTGCAATTTCTCAAGCATTATCTAATGATAAATTGAAATACATTATATTTTATTTTATCAATCCTTAGTATCTTTCAGGTTTTTATTCAAGCTATATATTCCTTTTGTAATCAGTATACTTAAGTATCATCAAATACACTTAGAGTTTGATTATGATTTGATCGTTTAGTTGAAAATTTTTTAATTAATATAATATATATATCAAATAAAATTCAAAAACTATGATGATTTTCATTTAGATATATATTATTATTCATTATAACTAGAAAATTTTTAATAAAGTGTTTTTATTAAAAAATAATAAATTAAACTATTGAATTTAACCAATCACAGTTAAATACTATGAAATCATAGTATAATATTGAGTTTCAAAAAATAAAAAAATGAAAAACGTAATTTTTAATATTATACTATATTCAAGGTTATTACTTGCAATATTATTATCGATTATTCTTATAATAACCTTAAATAATATAAGCTAAAAAGTAATTAAATCATAAATTTGATATTATGATTTAAATTAGGACACTAATGTCAATAACTCTGCTAATACAAAGATTTATTCATTAATTTTTAGTCACGGGACTGATCATTTATTGCCTTGAATTTTTTTAAAAAACAATAGTTAATATCTCTTTAATTTAATTCTAATTATTTTAAAATATAAAACAACCAAAAATTAATTATATCAAGTTGTTATTCAAAAGATGTCTTTGTTAAAATGGATTGGAATGGTAGATATTTAACTTAACTTTAAATTTTATAATTAACTCAGTTTAATTTAGTCCCAACCTGGCAAATCCGCTCCAGTAGAAGGAATGCCTAGTGGAGACGATCGTTATTTTGGCTTAGAAAATGTAATTATTTAACAATTTACTTATAAAATATTCTTTAAATTTTTATTATTTTTATTCAATTACTAATTAATTTTTATTGTTTAAATTTAGTTTGGAAATACATGGTAAAATAGATATTTATGTTATATTATCTTATTCTTGAATTAATCATCTATATATCATATCAGTTATTGTAATTCTATCCTTCAAGCTCTCTATTTTTGTAAACCATTTCGAAAATGTGTAGCCAATTTCCCTATTCCTTCTGGCCCTTCACCTCCTACAACTCCTACCTTATCTAGTTTAGATGGAAGTACACTAAATCTTTCCAATAATGCTACCAATTCAACTCTTCAAGAACCATCTAAATCTAAGCGACGATCAGCCCCAAGTTTGAGCTTAAGTTCCAAGAGTACTCCTTCACAACCCCAAACACCCACACCGGTGGCTGATGATCCACCAATTCACACTGTGTTAAAAATCGAAGAAAATTTATTTACCTCTCTAAAGGATTTATTTTGGAAAATAGAGAGACAAAAGAAAAGGACTGGAGCAATGGCTCCTACACAATTCGTGAATACTGTAAAGAGAGAGAACGAAATATTTCGTAGTACGATGCATCAAGACGCTCATGAGTTTTTAAATTTCTTGTTAAACAAAATAGCCGAAGATGTTATAGAATTAAAAAAGTTAGACTTGTCAAAAATTCAATCCCAGTCGGGCGAATCCACGCCAACTCCTGTGAATGAAAAAGAGAACGGAAGTTGTGAAGAAAATAGTATTGAATCAAATACTTCTTGGGTTCAAGACTTGTTTGAAGGAATTTTAGTTAATGAAACGAGGTGTTTAACTTGTGAAACAGTAATAATCATCACATATAAATTTGGATTTTAACTAATTCAATATTTACTAGGTTACTTGCAAGGAAGAGAGCTTTTTAGATCTATCAATTGATATTGAACAAAACTCATCCGTAACGAGCTGTTTGAGACAGTTTTCAGCAAGTGAAATGTTAAGACAAAAGAACAAATATTTTTGTGATGTTTGTAATGGATTGCAAGAAGCTGAAAAGAGGATGAAAGTTAAAAAAATCCCCAACATTTTAGCATTACATCTTAAAAGATTCAAGTATCAAGAACAATTACAGAAATTTACTAAACTAAGCTATCGCGTTGTGTTTCCTATGACTTTAAGATTATTTAATACAGTAAGTCACACGTTACCATGTAATGTTTTTGATTACTAATAGTCATTTAGACCCATGATTCTCAAGACACTGATCGTCTATACAACTTATTTGCATTTGTAGTTCATATTGGAAGGTACTATAATAATGACAATAATCATATGAATTTCATGTTAAAATTTACTTAGTGGTCCTAACCATGGTCATTATGTCGCAGTCGTTAAGAGTGGCGATCATTGGTTGCTATTCGATGATGATATTGTTGAAATGCTTGATGAGGAAGATATTCCCAAATATTTTGGCGATTTGCCCGGTGTAGGCTCTGGTTATGTTTTATTCTATGAAGCAGCTGATCTTAATCCTCAAGCAGATGAAAATCATATGAATATGACTATTCCTATTAATACATCAATACCCTTATCTAACCAATCAAGCTTTTCCCTCTCTTCTAATCCTTCTATTATAAATGAAGAAACTGACTTACGTAAAATTGCACCCCCTTCATTTGCATTAAATAATCGGGTGGCTTCTTCTCCCAATTTATCTTCAGGATCATCTGGCTGGTTTTCATCCTCTTCAAGAAAAGCCAACAAAGATAAAACTGTCGAAAAAGGTATACCTAAGCATGACTTTTACCGTACGCCAGATCCTAAAAAAGACAATTTTAATATTCCCACTCCAGCTATGTCAATGGCTACTTGGAGATAGTTTTAATTTATCGTTTCTTATTTTTCTTAAGCCGATATTTCAATAAAATAAGTTAATATTATCTATATCGTATATATAAATATACACTACTTCAATTAAATTTAATAATATCTAAACAATAAAATCTATCATTTTTATTTACCAATTCAACAGTATAAGTAATAAAAATAAATGACCTACAACTTAATATAGCTACAAATAGTGATAAATGTATTAAATTAATAGCAATGCTTAGAATATCATTTAATACAAAATCTCAGAATCGATAGTTATAAAAATTATTTGTATCGAAAGATTCTGTATGAGAAATTTGTATAATTTCTTCAATTAATATTTCTGATAATCAACTTTTTATATTACAAATTTCATTTCAATATCTTGAAAATTATTTAACATTCAACAATAGGATTATTTGTTATAATTCTGATTCAATGTCCAATGTCTATCCAAAACAATCCTTTAAAAACACTGCTATCTATATACTGTAATAATAACTTTAACAATTGAGTCATACTAAAAATTGAATTTGATTTTGCCAAGGAATAAATCAATACTAAAATGGGTATAGTTGAAAATATATTACCAATTTATTATATTAAACATTGAATATTTGATTTCAAATATTATGACGTTCGAAATTTCAATAGAATTTTATTCAATACTAATGTCGTTGGTCTATTTGACTGATAAAATCTGTCGGTTGCATTAATTAGTACTATTATTTTTTATAAAACCACATTTATCAGTTTCAATTTTAAAAGATATGAAAATAGAACTTGAAATTTAAATATGATTTAATAGTGAATATTGGTCATATTATAAAAAACAACCTTTTTTAAACTTGATGAAGTTTTGAATAATATTATTTATATTTTAATAATGGGTGTATATTTATTGAAGTTATAATACTAAAAAGGATCATCATAGTATTTATAATTCCAATGTGAACATATTTTATGTATAATTTTATTTCAATTACAGCTGATTTTTTGATTAAAGAATTCATTTAATTTTGTTGAATAGCCCAGAAATGTGTCAACAAATGGCATTACCTTTTGTAGCATTACCTCTAAATATATGAAAATATTTTGATATAATTAATAATGGTACCTTAATCTAGTTGGAGTATAAAAAAATTATATTAGTGTAGAAATTAAGTAATGGCACAATTTTAAAATTAAAATTAAACAAATAAATTAATAAATAATATATAAAAATTAATGAATAATACAAAATTAATAGCCTTTTGTATTATTAATAACTCTTTTTTATATTTTTGGTAAGCTTCTAATATTTAAAAAATAATTCTTTTTATTAAAGACTGAAATTTAATGTTTTACAAACCAATTTAATTTGTTTACAGGAATTTTTTTCCTGTAAGTTGTTTAATTGTCTAAAACAATTATAATTATATAAGTTATAATCAAGTAAATATACTAGGTATAGTAACTTCCTCTAATTTTTTATATATATAAAATCTTTTACAGCTTTAGCTTTATGTATTTTATAATTATTATATAAAATAATAAGTGTTTTTAATTTATATTAAGAATACTATTTAAAAATTATTTTATTTAAAAAAGTAATATATAATTTACTATTAATTAATTTTCTTTAAAATATTAAATAAAAAAATTATATACTATTATAATTTATTACAACAATTAACATTTACTTATATTTAAAGTGTTTATTTATTAAAATTTATAGAAGGGATTAATTTAACTTAATTTAACATCTTGTTTTATTTTTAAATAAAAGATTATATAAAAGAATTTAAAATTTATTAATTATAAATATTCACTGTAAAAACTTTTGTTTTTAGTTATACTTTAATAAGTTTAGTTTAACTATAATTATTTTAATTTTTTTTAGGTTTTTGTTAAATTATAAAGTATCTATTTTATATTTTTATTAATTAATTTAAGTTTAAACTTAAGTAAATATAATATGCTTGTATAATTATTATTAAATTACTTTAATAATTCTTTAATAGAAATAAAAAGATATTTCTTAATATATTTTTTTACTTTATTAATAAGTAAAAAAATAACAATAGAAGTTAATCTTTTAGATTTTAATAAATTTTAAATAATGTTTTTTCTAGCTTTAAAATTATAAATTTAGTAATATATAGTAGTTTTAAATAAAACACTATCTTTATAAATTGTTTACAAGTTTTAAATGATTTTAAAAGGTTTATAATTAAGTTTTAAAGATACAAAAATAAAAGCCTTTTGATAATCACAATCTAGTTTAAACATAATTAAATTTAAGTGTAAATTTTAAAATCAAAATATTTTAATAAAAAAAATAATAAAAATTGAATATATATATATATATATAGTTTGAAAATATTTATTTTCCTATATATTATATATATATATATAATCTTTCAAAATGTATAATATGTTTGAAAGATCAGAAATTAAAAAATTTGCCATTTCTTAATTTCCATACTAATAATTAGCATATTTCCTATATATCAGAGTAACTTTGATAAAAGTTGATTTAAAGCATTTGTTCATTTACTTAGGTAATCTGATTAAAGATCATTTACTTTCAACTAGAAGTGATGTTTAAAAAGAGTATTTATAATATAATTCAAAATAATAACTCATGATAAATTGGAACAAGTTAAATTAGAGTATTAGAAAATTATTAAACAAGTAATATATTTAGAGTTAGTAATAAGAACATACTTAAGGAGTGGATTTCAAGATATTGATCAAAAATTTGATTCCAGAGGTCCAAGGTCCTACTTTATCATAGTGATCAGTAGCTAATTTGGAATGAAGTGCCAAAGCGGTTGGATAATCCTTTGCTTCAATACCTAAAATTAAATTTAGTAACCCCATTAAGTGTAGTTGAACAAAAAGTACTTACTCTTGGCAATTTGAGTCAAAGGCTCGACCAAAGCGGGATTCAATGATTTGGAGGACATTATTTGAAAGAGAGAGCTCAGAGATTTTTCAACTGAAGCGACTTGCTTCTGTGCAGCAGAGGGCTAAAAAACTGGATAAGGGAATGATTTGGGCTAGTGATAAAAATAAAAAACGCTTACCAATGGTGCTTTTTTAATATGAGCTAGTTTGCTATTCAAGATATCGTAAATGGGCTTGTTGTTAGGGGGAATTTGGCTAGGGTCAACAGTGGCTAAATCAAGATTAATATTTGAAAAAAATAGAATGATACATTACAAACCTGGTTTAGGCCTAGGAGGAGCTGCAACTGGTGCAGGTTGCTGGGCAGGGTTTGGAGGTGAAAACACTGGTCTAGCAGCATGTGGTTGATTGAATTGTTGGGGTCCAGGTCCAGTAGGAGGTTGAGCAAACATCTGAGGGGGTCTCTGAGCACCTGAAGGTGGTGGTTGAGCAAACCCTTGAGGAGGTTGATATGCTTGCTGTGGAGGTCTTTGGGCAAATTGATTAGGTGAAAATCCTGAAGCAGGAGGACCTTGAGGTGGAGGAGGAAGATTCGGTCTCATTACAGGTTGAGGAGGAGCTTGTTGATTAGCTGGTCCAGGGCGGGGACCTTCATCTTTGCGTGCATACATTGGAGTTGGTGCAGATGCAGCATTAGGAGGGGGAGGGGGAGGTAAATTAGGTTGTCCATATCCATATTGATGCTGAGGCGAAAGAGGCTGTAAAGGAGGTTGGCTAGAGTTGGCAAAAGGCGAAACAATAGCTTGGGGCTTGGGTGTTGACTGTGATGATGATTGCTTAGTAGGCTTCTTAAAAGCTTCGGTGGGGGGATCGTTCCATGAGCCACCGTCTTTAGTACTGTAAATATGAGACTGAGGCTGGTTAGAGTTATCTTGCATACCTGGGAAGGTAGGAATAGAAGGAATACTAGATTGAGTATATGTGTTATAAGTATTATAGGCACTATTATAATCAGGCATGGGAACAGAAGGTGTGGTTTGGTATTGATAACCTTGATTAGTGTAAGTAGTTTGGTTTGTGGTTTGTCCATAATAGTTTTGAGTGTTACTTTGGTTATAATAGCCAGTTTGATCATAGGTTGATGGGGCTGTAGGCTGAGTGTACAAGTTTTGTTGAGTGGCAGGAACTTGATGGTGTGTTTGAGCCTTTGTCTGAGTCTGAGTCTGAGTCTGAATAACTTCTCCTGGGAATGAAATTTGAGATTCAGTGAAGGGGAAATAAGGAACTTGATCGACAGCCGAGTTTAATCCAAGGTAATATAATTGATATTTCAAAATAGCAACTTCGTCATAAGATAATGAATTGAGCTTTTGATAGGTAGCAGGAGTTCTGCTTAAGAATTGTGATGCTTGTTGGATACAGCCTTGAGAAGTTAAATATTTGGCATATTCAAAATACACATCATATAAAGCCTTCAAACTGCTATCAATAGTTTGGGCGCTAGGATCTTCGCTGTAGCTTTGAGCATCGAAAGAGGGGTGAATGAAGTTAATTGCTCTTAAGAAGACAGTTAATTGTTCAACCAAATCTTGCAAACTTTCGGAATTTTTAAAAATAGTGTTTGTTTCGTCAGTGGATTCAGTAGATGCGCTTTGACGTTCCTTATTTTGTTTGATAAATAAGGGAATGGCTTGGTGAATTTTTCCAGATGCCAAGAAACATAACAAAGCATTTTGACGAGAGACAGTATCATCACCGCTATTCAAAAGTCTTTGTCCCAACAACGAGCAATATTTCTCGAATTCAGCACCAGTAGAATAATTGCAGATCATCATCAAAACGATCTCCCATTCAGATAAATCAGCATTATGAACAACATCAGTCAAATCCTTAGTGTTGATTCCCTTGAGCAATCTAAAGTATGAGCCTTCATCTTTGCGGATTTCAAAAATTTCTGATTGGACTTTAGCTAATAATTCAGGTCCTCCAGCAGCAGCAACAATTAAGGCATCAGCATATAATTTCTCCTTCAGGCATAATTTAACTGCGCCAGCGAAGTCTCCAATAACAATATGCTTGACAAGAGTGCCTTTAACGCTATCTTCAGAAGCACCAATAGTGAATGGAGAATCAATTGCCTTTGGAAGTTCAACAGCTGGAACTTGAGATTCAGTAATATCAGCTGTAGGAATGGGTTTGCTGAAGAAGTCTTCTGCTTCGGTTTGATTGCCTCCTTCGAATAGACTAGAGACTTGGTCTTTATCTTCAGCAACATTGGATTCTTCAGTAGTTTCCTGAACATCTGGTTGACTATCTTGAGTCTGCTCTGATTCAGGTTCTTGTGCTTCGGGCTCAGGTGATTCAGATGGTAATTCAGCTTTGATACCTTTCTTTTCTTTTAAAAAGTCGACTAATTTAGTACGGAAATCTTCTTGAAGCATCATTTGCAAAATCGACCAGATGAATTTATCCTCTTCAGTCTTAGAAGAGGCAATTTTATCTTCAGTGATTTGTTGGAAATCGTCATTGTTGATGGACTCTTCCAGTTTGGTGGCTCTGTTGATCAATTCCTGATCAGTAGAGATTACATTAATGGAAACTTGCTTGGGTTTAGCTGGTGCTGAACGGTTGAATCTAACCAATTTATTACCAAAACCAAATGTGGCTCCAACAGGGCGTCTGTACCATTTAGGAGGCTGTTTCAGAGAGAATGGCTGATGTTGAGTAGTAGGAGGGGCAAAGGGATCATTCACTGCTGGCTCTGCTGATGCAGGTTCGGAATCATAATTTGATTGCAAAGAATAAATAGAAACTCTGCCATCAAATGAAGCAGTGCTCAAAAGATTAGGATTTCTTGGAGACCATTGTACATCAAAAGCCCAGTTATTATGTTGAGGGAATTCGCTTACCATTTCTCCAGTCTTAGGGTTCCAGCAAATAGTACGATTGTCCTTACCACAACTCAATAAAAGTTCAGAATCCATTCCACACCAAGAAAGTGATAAAATGCCCTTAGAGTGCCCGGATAGAATTTTAGAGGGAGCATGGGCTTGTTGTAAATCCCAAAGCATAATAACTGGATTGTTATCGTCTTCGGAAGCAGTCACCAATTGGGTAGCTACTTCTGGATTCCAAGCAACAGCAGTAATACCTCTTCTTCCGCTACCACCCATAGCATTTAAAGCAGGCTGATAGCTTAGACTTGTGACTTCTCTCTTACTTCTAAGATCCCAGACAACGGTATTACCTGAAGTTGATGAAGTAGCTAAGATATGTGCAACTTGATTGTTCCAGGATAAGCTGGTAATATCTTCTAACTTGTTAGATTTGGGACCGGGAGCATATGGTTGAGTTAAATTGTCTAAATTCCAAATAAAAATCTACAAATGAAATTAATACCTATTGAATTAATGATAAAATAAAAATTACTTCTCCATTTCCAGCACCAGAGGCTAAGAGATTGGATTGTAAAGAATTAAATTGGAGCCCTTGAACTGATCCAGTATGACGAGTTTGAAGAGAGATGAGGCTATCTTCAGTTCTAAATAGACTTTAATTATATAATATAAAATAAAATAGATGAAAAATTACCCTTGAATAATTTTTTCGGGGTTCCACAAGCCGAGTTCACCATTATCCATACCACCAGCCAAAACGCCCAAGTTATGAGATCCAATAGGAGCAGACCAAGCAAGGCGATTAAATCTAAATAAAAAAACTTGATGAATACAGTGATCATATTATAATAATGCTAAAATCACCTTGCATTTGTCTCTATTTTTCCAGAGGGAGTAATATTATCGCCAGTTTGATTGGAATCTTTAAAGTCAAACTCAAAAATTTCCAATTCTGTTGTGCTAGAAAAAGAAGCATCTAGAGCCCCAGCTACAGTACCAGTAGCTAATAAGGATCGAGATTGAGAAGGACACCAAGCAACAGTTGATGTACGAGGTATAGTTTTTAACATAGCAATGGATTATCAAACTTAGGATATGTAAATAAACTTGAGTTGAATATCAAATCAGTGATTATAATATATTAATCCTAAAGCAAATAAAATACAGAATAGTAATGACTCTTTTATTTTCTTTTCTATACACAAAAAATGGGATATAATATTCATTTTTCTTGATTCACCAAAATTAACCAATCAGCGATCCCCTTGTCATAACTATCATACCCGTTGGAATTAAGTCATTCGTCATCAAATTTCATTCTTAATTTTAGTTGAATTTTATCATTTAATTCTGATCAACTTGACAAGTATTAATTTATAAACATTCTAATCTCATATTTTATTTTACATAATCAATAATAATTAAATATTATATTTAAAAATAGAATATTTCCATGAGAATGTATTTAGATTAAATGAATTTCAAAATAATTTTGACATGGTTATAACAATTAATATCAAATATATCATATATTTTAATACTCAAGATTATTATATAGTATTAATAGGTTTTAATTAGTTTAAACTATATTAGCTGAACACCCATTGACAATAATATAAATACTCAATATTAGATTATGCGTTAATAGTTTAGACTCTTCAAATTAAGTCAAAATAGAAAGAGTAAAATAATTAATAAGCTCTAAATTTATTATTTGGTATATCACTTTATTTCACAAAATATAATTTAATTAAATTATAAGAAAATATTTATGTAAAATGATATTTTTCTCGTATTATGCTTAATATCAAAAGTTTTCACTTTTGTTGTAGAACAATACTTCATCTCTTCAGTAAGATTGCCTAATATAATTGAAAAATTTTCAAACAATAAATTTCAAGTTTATATATATCATTAAGTTTGGAAGGGAAATTATTGTTATTTTCTTTTTCAATATATATTAATAAAGTGAATAATATTAAACTATAAATAATTTCTAAATTATCAATTTATATAAAATTGAAAAAATATCTGTAACAATCGGAATTTATACTTACGAATGTAAATGTATAATATTATTGAAGCATGGTTGGTATCTAATTCATTAAATCATAAACATGATCAGCTTGAAATAAGATTCACTGTTGAAGCATCAAGCAATATACCTATTATAATAAATTTGAGCATAAACAATTCTTAAACTATTCAAAATATTATCATGAATGAAATCTGATATTAATTTATAACTACAAGTAATTTTGATGTAAATATAAAAATAGGATTAAAACTTTGTTTTAATATTGAATTCAAGTTAAATCAGAGTCAACTAGTATTTGAAATCCTCTATTTCAAAATTATCTTTCAATCAAATTAGAATTTAAAAAAATTGTATTTTTTCAGATATTGAATTAATTGTAATTTAATATGTTTGGAGTAAATATTAGTTAATAATATTCAATTGGTGATATAAATTAATACTTATATTATGATAAATAGTATTTTTATAATAATTTCAACCTAAGGTTGCAATATATATTGAATTATGCTGAGTTTATCAAATATTACCTACAGACATTGAATATACTCTTATATATTGATTCCTTAAATTATATATTTAAATAAAGATATAAAACAGACTATTACTGAAAAACTAAATAATAAATTTGGAAATTTATATTGCAAGTTGACAGCATTAGCATTATTTAATATCTGAATGAAACAAGCTATTGAAGATTTGATCAAACAATTGAAATACTATAAGTGGTTTTTTTAAAAAACAATTGAATATAAATTAGTTAATAAATAGGTGATACCAAAAGTTAATATATATATATATATATATATTAAATAGAAGTTTAAGTAAGTTTTGATGTATATATGTTTAAGTTTAACAAATGAGTTCATCAGCTTAAATTACCAAATATAATTATAAATATTAGTGTAGAAATTAAGTAATGGTATAATTTTAAAATTAAAATTAAATAAATTAATAAATAATATATAAAAATTAATGAATAATATAAAATTAATAGTTTTTTTATTATTAATAACTCTTTTTTATACTTTTGGTAAGATTCTAATATTTAAAAAACAGTTCTTTTTATTAAAGTTTAAAATTTAATATTTTATAAACTAATTTTATTTATTTACAAGAATTTTTTTAATAAGTTAATTTTTTAATTATTTAAAATAATTATAAGTATTTATTATTAGAATTTTTATTTTTAGCTATATTTTAATAAATTTAGTTTAATTATAGTTACTTTAATTTTTTTAAGCTTTTATTAAATTATAAA
>JNEM01009488.1:0-22369 GCA_000697335.1 Conidiobolus incongruus B7586
ATAAGATATATTAAAATTTAATATCTTATTAATCTTATTAATTAAAAAATACAAAATTCATATATTTTTATTAATTAGTATTTTATTTCAGATAATTTTTTAGCTTAATATTATATATATATTTAATTAAATACTTTTATTTTCAAAAAAATCTGAAAAATGATAATAATTATAGTATAATAAAGCCTAATTTAATATAACTAAAGACCAATCTTATATAGTAATTGATTATAAATATACTGTTATTAATATTTGTACATTTTTTATAGTCTTTAATCAATTCATAAAATTAAAACTTAAGCTAGATCAAAACAATCGCTTTATAAATTTAAATAAACAAAGTCTATTAATCAATAGATAATGGTTATTTTATTAAATTAAAAACATAAAAGGTCTAATTATTTATCGTATTTATTTTATTTTTAATATAATTCTTTAGTAATATTTTAAAAAAAACAAGAATAAGTTAAATTCATAAGCCTTCAAATTCTACTTGAATTGTATAAAATCATATATTATATTATTATGTTATCATAATATATACTATAGTCAATATCAACTATTAACAAAAATCTCCAATTATTCGCAAGTTACAAAGGGTTTCTAAAATATAATATTATTAAATGATTTAATTAATTTTAAGCTCAAAAACCTAATAAAGCATAAATCTTATTTTAGCCATTTTTATTTTATATAAAACTAAAGAAACTAATATTAAAATATAATACAAACTAAATATTATCTATATACCGAATAAAAAAATATTATAATATATATATATCTTAATATTTAGTATATTACTAATTTTAATAATAATTAAAATTATTAAAAAAATTTGGAATAGATGCCTTTTATTCTTAATAAAATAAAATAAATAAAAAAACTTATAATTAATACTAATATATATTTTTTTAATAATTAAAGTACTATTGTGACAGTATTACTATAATAAAATAATTATTGATTTTAGTTTATAATTTATTATCAAAAACAAAAAAAATATTTAAGTTGAAAAATTAAAGTCATTATTATAAGTTTCAAATATAATATTATTTAACAATCAAATACTATATTTAGGTTTAGGTTATAATTTTACAATATTCTATCAATTATTAGAAATAATAATAAATAAAAATATTAATAACACTATATATTTTGCAATATATTTAAAATAATGCTATAAATTATTATAAAAAAATTTTCAATTCAAATACCATTGTTTTGTAAAATTAATAGAAATATAAATATAACTAAAATTATAAAATAATAGTCTTTATTACTCTAATCACCTGATGTGAATTTTTTTATTTAATTATTTTGGTAAATTCAAAATTTTTTTATTATATTGTCACGGGCCAGAGGACCCGTTCGTCCTTAACAATTCAATTCATTCGAGAACTCCGTCACAGATCCACCTGCAACGTGAACACAAAATACACCCGAGCAATGCAATCAATTGTTCCATCTGACATACGGTTCGTACGCTCGGAAGACACGTCAAGCAAACTATAAATATGCCGACTACAACCAAGTTATCACGTCGGTCCTCTTCCTAGGGTAGAGCTCAATAATCCAGGTTAAACAATAAATTACTCCTTTTATGTCACCAAGCAGGTGCCGTCCCGGAAGACGACTATTTACTTAAAAGTTATTGGACACTTGACTTCCCAGCCAGTGTCAATATGATAAAGATTTGATTACATTTAAACTTAATATTTCCAAACTAAGGGTGTAATTTTGAACATAAATAATAACAACTTATATGAAGAGTTTAAGCAATAATTATTAATATAGCATTCAAATATTGAAAATAAAAAAGTTATTAATTATTTAAATTGCATCATTCTTGCTTATTCTTTATTAATTTCATTATTTTTTATATTTGAAAATGATGATCCCATTTTTTAAACTATCATATATTTGATTCCTAAAAGAAAACTAATCAATATTAAGTATTTTATTATTATTTTAAAACTATTTTTGATTGCTGTTCTTAATTTAATTAATATATACCTATTATTTTACATATTACTTATAAAATATATTAAGTTAAATTTGTAAAAGATTTTGTAAATAAATATAATTGGAAAAAGCTATTTCATCTTGTAAATTCACTAGATTACAACTTATATGATTATAATTGCTTTAGGCAATTAAAGAATATGCTTAAAAGAAAGAAAATTTCAACAAATAAATTTAATTAGTTTGTGAACCATTAAATTTTAGGTTATAATGAATAAAACTATTTTTTAGGTGTTAGAAGTTTTTAAAATAATAGCAAAAAGTTATTAAAAATAAAAGAAAGTATCAATTTAATTTCATATGTTTATTTCTGTAAATTAATGTAAAAATTTTATTTAAAATTGATTTAAAAAAGTCTCATTACTCAAAATTTGGAGTAATATTAAATCTACAATGTTTCAATTAATATTTTTTAATATAGGTCATTTTGTTATATATTCCACGTTATAATAACAATATTCAATAATGAATTTTTCGAAATTATTTTAAATATTATTAACGATTTATATTAAAAATTATTTTACAAACCTCAATTTGTAATGATTACAATTAGTTGTGCAGATAATAATTGAAACTTGGACATTTCATAAGAAATTTTTTGAGTCGGGTCATTGTATTTTGTTAATAAATGGGTACAAAAAAATTTGAAGTTTAACTGGAATGTGATAACATGTGTCAGTAAATTCAAACTATAATTGTTGAAATACAAATTTTACAATTATTTTGATCGAATATTGACCTTTTTCCAATTAAATATTCTACTGTACGTGCTTAAGTCTTTTTCACATCTTACTTTTTATCTAATTATTTCATCAATGAAAAAATTCAAATATTAGAGATTGAATTTTTAATAATTTTGTCGAAAATAAAATGATTGAAAAATAATTATCATAGGTTAGTAATTTTGAGATCTTGAGGAATTAATTGGTAACCTGCTTAACATGAGTTAAAGTACCTAAATTAGTTGCATCAGTATTGTCCAACTCCTTAAAATTCACAGTCTCCATCCTAGCTTTCCAAAACTCGCAATTATAAAGTGGGACCCATTTATGATCGGGATGCTTCTGAACAAATTCGACAACAGGCTTAGCCAATTCGAGCTGGAGTTCCATAGCTTCCCTTCTAGATTCCGAGTCGGGATGGGTAGATCCCGTGAGTTCTTCGACAAGGAGTGCGAGCTGTGCGAGGAAAGGTAGACTGACAACGAGATCGTGTTGGGACGATGCGTTGGATGCGATACTTTCTAACTCGACCATCTTGGCCCAGTAAGCAGGAACTTGTTCGGGGTCGTAGCCAGCACGAGCCATGAGATACAATCCCATCATATCCGCTTCAGCTTCTTGCAAACGTGAATAGGGTTTAATTAGGGATCGATTGGCCATAATGAGAGCTAAAACTGTTGAAATTTCGGTAACGAAGGGTACAATGGTACGTACAGCTTGGAATGCCATTAATACAAACATATTGAAACTGTTAACTATAGAAGAAAAGCTCTCAGCTTCGGTTGTATGACGACTTAAGTAATGACTCAATTCGTGACTTAGAACAAATGCAATTTGATCAGTATTGTCAGCAAAATCTAAAAGTCCTCTATAAATGAAGATAGTGCCATCAGGAATTACAAAAGCTTGGGGATCTGGTAAATCGACAAGATGCCACTTAATCTCATTTAAACCTGAACGCAATTCACTCTCGCCAGTACTAGCAATCAAACGCTTAAGAATCCCCTCCACATAATCTCTAAGTTCATCCGATATAGGCTCCTTATAAACTGGTAGCGACGTCAATAACTCCTCTTTAGCAATTATCGATTCTGCAACTTCAGTCTGGGTATCTTGGAACAGCCATCGAATTCGACCAGTATAAGGGTTACGATCCGTTGCAAGTGCTAGAATTAAAATTGCTCCGGACAATGGTACAAAAATTAAGAAATAAGTGGTTTTCGGATACTTTTTAAAGAAATTATAACGATATACATACGGTAGTGCCATGAGTCCTAAACGGCTTACGTAAACTGCTCCTCGAATTATTGCAACAGGAAGGGCTTTAGGTACTGGTGAAGATTGGAAATCTCTACGTTGCAATTTTTCAAATTGTTTAAAGCTATCAATTGTATATTTATAAGTGAAATTTGGAGTATGAAATCGGTCTTTAACTAATTGCTGATATCTAACTTGGCAGCCCAATAAATTAGCATTATGCCGAACATTTTGAACGCTTGACAACCTAAAAAAATTATTTCTAGTCTTAAAACCTATGGAGTTAAAATTATTTAATAATCTTAATCGATTCATTTGTGATAAATTAATTATTTTTTAATCATTGAATTTATTTTTAGAATTTCTTGTGATATGAGTTGAATATATATAAATTTAAAGTTGGTTAGTTATTATGGTTTTATTAATTAGTGGATAAAATTCGGATTTATTAATTATCCGTTAAATATTTCAACGAATGAATTGGTCGGAAAAGTTAGGGATTAAAACCAATTTTAAAATTTCGCCGGATTATAGGTAATTTGATTAATTTAATTGGAATATTATAACAAATTTGTGGAGTATAGATTTTCTAATAATAGTGAATATTTTATATTGTTTAGAAAAATATATAGTTTCTATTTATGAATTAGAAATCATTAGTCTTATATCGAAAATATTCAAGACATTAAAATTAATTCATAAAACAAAACTTCAAAATAGTTGCAAATATTTATTATTATATAGGAATTAAAGATTCCTGTTATATAACAATTTATGTAAAAATTGAACAATATCAATATTAATATAAAAATTATATAATTTCGTTTTTTAAAGCATTTAGAAGGAAACTGATTAACCCTTAGTTGTCTGCTCACTACAATTTTTCTTACTACCTAGCTCAGAACAATATTACTAAAATAGAATATTTATTAAATTAGATGAATATAGGAAATGATATGAATAACTTACTAGTTCCCAATCTAGTTGACTTATATTTAAGTCGGTTTATACATAATTGAATTGAGAAAAATTTATTGTGAAAATTAGAAAAATGAATGAAATACTACAAACATTAGACCATCATACCTGGTGTATATATATATATATATATATATTCTGCAAGATTTACATCACATTAATCACATGAGACATGTCTATTTAGGCCAAATATACTCACTTTCCAGATGAATAAAATATACATCAACAAATTAGATAATAATTTAAACATTTCATGTTAATATATTCTTGGTGAATATTATGATTTTTCCAAAAATTCAAGCTATAGGACTTTTCAGACAGGAAAATGAATGCACCTTCACAAAAGTAAAAAATTGAAAAAAAGTCCAATATATTATAGAAAAATTTTGAAAATACACAGTTATAATCATACCTGAATTGTATAATAGTGAATGAAATATACGATGTTCCGAACTCTGAATAAATCAAAAAGTATCACCATATATAATGTACTGTTAGAAAATAAATATTGCAAAAATTTATTTTTTATTTGTAATAACCCAAAATAAAGTTCCAAGGGTGAAATATAGTACACTCTTGAAAATTAAGTATGCTAGATCCTTTTATATGCAAAAATTCATGCAAAGACAGGACCGCAGTTTAAGAGCGATGACAAGTAAGATACTGAAATAACTTCAGTAAACCAATATAGGTCTAAAAGTAAATCGGTATAGAATATACAGTTTGAATCTCAAGTCTATTGAAACATTCATGAAAAAGCTGTGGCTGCGCAAATTTGAGAGAAATTGACACAACTTAGATATGCTTGGATATGACATTAATAGATAAAATTATTAAAATGGTTGCTAAAAGGGTGAATTTGAAAAAAATTGTTTCCAAAATAAATATGGTAATTCTACTGTATAGTTTATCTTAAATCAATGCTTTTTAATACATTCTAAATTTATTAGTACATTTTAAAGTAGTGCAATCAATGATAATCTAATTTTTCAATATAATTATCAAAACTATTATATTAAATATTATGATATTTGAAATTTTTCAAAATCCATTAAATAGCACTAGTCAAATTCAAACTCAATTATTTTAGTAAGTATATTTTGGAATCAAAACCCTCTACCACTATACAAATAATTTTTTAATGTTTTAATGTTATGAATGATTTGGAAATATTTTAATTTCGAACTATAAATAAATATTTTTAGGATATTATTTTAATTAATAATGAGCATAACAAGGTACAATATATAAATGGTCTTATAATAATTTCACTAGTTTTAATCATTGAATTAAAATTTGATATCTAAGTAATTATATAACTATGATTTAATTGACTTTGTTAAATAATTATCAAATTAATATTATTTGATTTGCATTATAGTTACTAAGTCACAATTACTAAATATTTATCAAATATAAGATTTAATTACAATATAAGATAAAATCCTCTGATTTTTGTGTTCAAAGATTTTTATTTTTATGCTTTAATTAGTTTAATTTGATATATACATATATATATATAAATATATAAATATTTATTATAAATGTTTTATAATATTGAAAATCAATGGATTTTAAAACATGGTATACTAATTTTAAATATCAAATTATTACTCTTTATATATATTTAATATGTAATAGTTTTATTATTTTGGTTTGATTTTAGTTTAAATTTAACTTGACTTATGACCCATTTCAAGATCTTAATTTCAAATAGCAAATTAAAATATATTCATGGATTAAACAAAATATACTAGACCTGTGAGAAAGTATATTGCTATTTTATTAGTTTTTCCATAGTATTATAAATCAACATCTAAATTTAAGATCTTATATTTGATTCCAAATACAAATATAATACATATTTTTTTAATAGAAATAAGTTATATATATAATACCAAAGTCAGCTCATTTCTGATTTTACAATTAATCATATATATATTATATTGTCGCGGATCGGGAGGTCCGCTCGCCTTTCAATTTTAACCGTCCGTCAAGATTCCAGATGTAATCCATTCATAAATATCAGGAACAACCCTTGCACAATGGAAAATTCCAGACTATAGCAGAAGCTGGAGCCTCAACACATTAGCCAAGGATCAACCACACTATAAAATAGTCACTGGACAGATATTACTGAGGGATCACTTTGATCAGGGCCAAGCCCTAGATCTTGATATTTTAATAAAACTTCTCTAAAGTATCTAGTTAGCCATCTTTGGCGCGTTTCATCGAGCTCACGTGATCTTTATGGCAAGAATACTTTCCAGAAGCCTTGCAATATATATCTAGCTGTTCTATGTTAATATATTCTCAGGTTAATATCCTATTAAGAAATTAGGTCAAATTTTTGAAAGATTAGTATAAATAATGATATCATTATAAGTTAAATATTAATCAAAATTTCAAAAAAATTCAAATATCTTAAATGGAACTAGTATAAATTTATTACCATAAAATCCAAGAAATGGGAAATTTTTTAATTTTTGACTTTTCAAATAAATTATTAGTTTTAAATAAAAAAATATACACAAAACAAATAGGAAAATAAACAGTTTTGAATTATATATATTTATATACAATAATTTTCTTGATTAAAAAAATAATTTTTTAAAATTGGTTGTTTAATTTGATTATACTTAAATCAAATAATAACCATCAAAAGTTTTTTATTTTAGTATTAATAAAACTTAACCATAAACCTTTTAAAATTATTTTAAATTTACAAGTAACTTTTTGTATTAAAATATTATCTAAATCAACAATTAATTGTTAAATAAGTTAGTTTAAAATTAAGAGAGAAATTACCTAAAATAAAATAAAATCTAAAAAATTAATTTTAATTGTTATATTTTTAATTATTAATAAAGTGAAAAAATATATTAAAAGACACCTTTTTATTTTAGTTAAAATATTATCAAAAAATTTTATATTAGTTTTATAAGTATTTTATATATATTAAAGTTTAAATTAAATTTAATTAATAAAAATATAAAATAGGTATCTTATAATTTAACAAAAGCTTAAAAAAACTAAAATAGCTATTATTAAACAATATTTATTAAAATATAGCTAAAAACCTAGGTTTTTATAGTGAACCATTATAATGTATGAATTTTAAATTCTTTTGTATAATCCTTTATTAAAACAAAAATTAAAGTGTTAAATTAAATTAAATCAACCTTCTTTATAAATTCCTTTAAATAAACATTTTATTGATAAAAAAAATATTAATTGTTATATAAAATTATATTAACATATGTTATTTTTATTTAGTTTTTAAAAGAAAATTAATTAATACTAAATTTTATATTTTTTTCAAATAAATTTTTTTTAATTGGTATTCCTAATAAAGTTTAAAAAACTTATTATTTTATATAATAATGACAAAATACATTAATTTTAAAGTTATAAAAAACTTTCTATTCAAAAATAACTGGAAAAAATTACTATATCTAGTATGTTCTTTAGATTATAACTTATGTGATTATAATTGTTTTAGATAATTAACAAACTAGCTTATAGGAAAGAAAATTTTATAAAAAAATTTCATTGGTTTGTTAAACATTAAATTTCAATCTTTAATAAAAAGAAATATTTTTTAAGTTTTAAATATTTATCAAAAATATAGCTAAAAATTAATAAAAATTAAATAAACTATTAATTTTATATTATATATTGATTTTTATTTTTTATATGATAAAATATTTATTTTTTCAATCACAAATAATTCCCATTGTTTTAATTTCAAAATAATATAAACAAAATAAACTAATTTATGATAAATAATATGATAATATATTAGTTTTATTAATTTATTCATTATTAAAGCAATAACTTAAGTTTTACTCAATCTTTATATTTTAATACTATAAAATAATACCTAATTTCATAAAATACTTTATATTAGATATCATATATTGAGAGCTTTTTGAAAATTGTTATAATTTAAAAATTGATGAAAAAGCTAAACTCAAATATTTCATAAAATTATAATTAAGTTATATAAATTTATTATAAAAGACTTAACATGATAACTAACTCATTTCGGCTAATCTGTAATAAATTAATAACTTAAAATTCTATTTGAATTTTAAGAAAAGTGATTTGTCAAAATTGAATATAATTTTTTATTATTGATTGGATATTTTAATAATCAGCAAAATTTCAAACTACTATAACTATTATTAAAACAAAAATAATTAATTTTTATATATTTTTTTTAAAGATATACTAATTAAATAATAAAAAATAAAAAATAAAAAAATTCTATAATTAATATATCAAAATAAAGTGTTTAAAAAACTCATATAAAAACATATCAAATTATAATTTTGATAATATTAAAATCATATATAATTCATATTATATATCATATCTGTTGATATTATTATTGAAAATATATATAATTATAGTAATATATAGTGGAAAGGATATTAATAAAAATTAATTTTATTTGTTAATAATACTTATTGATCAAATATATATTATGAGAATATATATTTTTATTATAATAATAAGTTATTATAGAAATTTAGACATTACTATATAAATTAAGTCAAATTTAAAAATTATTTAATTATAACTTTAAAATATTAAATATAAGCTAAATGAATAATATAAAATCAATATTTTGGCCCATTATTAATAATTTTTGAACATACCTATTATAATAGTTTAACACCTAAAAAATTCTTTTTATTAAAACTGATATTTAATATTTAATAAACTAATTCAATTTTTTGCTGGAATTTTCTTTTTTAAAAAAGATTTTTAATTATATTGGCTATAATTTAATTGATACACTTGATAAGATAATTTGTTTAAATATTTTTATAAAGAAAACCTTTTATAACTTTAGTCTTAAATATTTTCCAAATATTATATAAAATAATAAAAATCTTTAATTAAAAATAGAACACTAATTATAAATAATTATATAGTTATATATACCCTAATATTAATTAGTCTATCTTTATAAACTAGATGAAAATAACATTTATGGCTATAATCTATTATAACAATTAATATTCATCTATATATAAAATTTTTAAATTTTGAAATTATATAAAAGGTTATTTTAACTTATCACAATTTATTTTTTATCTAAGGAAATGATTATATAAAATCATCTAAAATTAATCAAATATAATGTTACAATAGAATGAATTTAATTTTTGGCAATATTTTAATAAATTTTATTTAGCAATAGCTATTCTAGTTTTTTAAGCTTTGGTCAAGTTTGACGTTATTTATATTATATTTTCATTCATTAAACCAAGTATAAAACTTAATATATATAATGACCTTATATAAATGATATGATGATTCTTTAATAGTTTTCTAACTTTGATAAACAATAGAGTTTCAATAAAATCTTTTTATTAATAGGAAAAAAAGTAAAAGTAAAAATTAATACTTTAGATTAAAATATATTTTAAACAATATTCTTTTTATTTTAAAATTACAAATCCATCAATAAATCTTAGTTTTGGGTAAAAGCTATTTTTATAAATTTTATTTAAATCTTAAATTATTTTAAAGGTTATATTGATGAGATTTAATAGTACTTTAATAAAACACTTTTAATAATTACTCTTTGGTTTAGGTATAGTTAAATTAAGCAATAAATTTGCAAATTAAAATAATTTAATAATACTATTATGATAAATGTATATATATATATATATATACTGTCACGGGCCGGAGGACCCGTTCGTCCTTAACAATTCAATTCATTCGGAGAACCCCGTCACAGATCCACCTGCAATGTGACCACAAAATACACCCGAGCAATGCAATCAATCGTTCCATTCGACGTACGGTTCGTACGCTGGGAAGACACGTCAAGCAAACTATAAATATGCCGACTACAACCAAGTTATCACGTCGGTCCTCTTCCTAGGGTAGAGCTCAATAATCCAGGTTAAACAATAAATTACCCCTTTTATATCACCAAACAGGTGCCGTCCCGGAAGACGACTATTTACTTAAAAGTTATTGGACACTTGACTTCCCAGCCAGTGTCAATACAATATAAAAAAATACAATCATTCATTTATATTTTATATAATTTATTCCTTAAAACTTGCTATATATATATATATATATATATATATAATAAAAAATTAAGAAACTTTGAGTTTTTCACCTGATAGGTAGTATACAATTTTGCTAAATTTTATATTTTAATAGATTATCAGGATCTATATATTTAAAATATAATATATAGTTTCTATTATTTATAAATAAGAATATACCACTATTTGATATAAAATTTACTGATATAAATCAAAATTATAAACTCAGAGATTATATTATCTATATATTTAATAACAAATGTTAATATTTTGGTTTAATAATAATTATATTTTTCAATAATACAAAATGCTCATGTATATAATCTATTATAATCTTTATATAAATATTTATAAATGCCTTTGTTGAGTTCTTAAATTTTTCACTGTTATATAGAGTAATATAAAAATTTTTAATGATTTTATTTCAAAACTTCATAATATACTAGTGGGAATATTGCGTTATATTTTGTTTATATAAAATTAATTAAAAAATTTTCTTTTATTCAACAAGGATAGTACATCAATTATTTATTAGTAATTTAGAAATTAAAATTGAACAAAATCAAACACAAGAATGGAAAATAAAGTAATATATCTATAAAATCTGATAATTTATTTTTGTATTAGCTTTGTATCAATTTCTTATTATTTTCGAACAAAAATATTGACTGTAAAAAAGTGGAAATCCTAAATTTCCAAGTTATTAATATGACTACTAAATAATCTACCATGAAAAATACTATTATTAAACCTTGTACAACTACTATTATAACTACCATAGCAAAATATACAACAGCTACTAAAACAAATATTTTACCAATTACTTTGATAACCACTAAAAAACCAACAACTACTTAACTCACTTCAGCTCTAACTACTACCAAAGCATCAAATACCTCCTCAACAGCTAGAACTATAATATCTACTACCACAGCCATTAATGCTAATTTAACTACAAAAGCATCTACCACGAAGCCTACTACCACTACTAAAACATCAACTTAATCTACCAAGTTCTCTACAGCGAAAACCATCACCACTATCAAGACTAGTACGTCGACTGCCACCACCAATACTCTGCCTACTACCTTTACAACAGCTATATAGCTTGCAACTACTAGCTTACCTACTAAATCTACCACCCTTAAATCCACAGTAACTACCACCACCTCATCTCCCTCTGGATATCCTCTAAAATCAACCATCTCAGCAAACTCTTCACAATCTAGATACCCTCATAAGCCTATTACAAGATATATCACGCTCCGTGTACTCTCTTCTGTCTTCCCCTGGGACCAAAATCACTGCATCAACTGGGCCTTTTCTTTCGCCCTCTAATAATTCTAAATTTACAATGTCGACTGGACCTGGTCCATTACAGATTCATGGAACAAATCTTCTACTTTTGACTGGACTCCCTCCATTACCAATAGCTGGCAACAGAATTACAGCATCCACTGGACCTCCCAAACTGTCTTTGACTAGCACTATAACTACCTCAACGTTTGCTGGACTTCCTCCTTCTTCTCATGTGGCTAAAACAACATTATCGCCGACTCGATATCCTTTCAAGCCTATAGCTACTAAATTCACAACTCGACCTCTTTGTTCATCAAAACCAAATACCATATCTAAGATTAGATGTCCACTTATTATAGCATATCATGTATTACTTAAAAACTGTCCAATTCAATGGATTTCAACATTTGTATACAGGTGTAAACATAAATATCCTTTTAGATATCATTATTATCTTTATTACTATTAATTTTTCAAATAATCAAATATTTTATAAAAATTGACATATTCATGATTAATTTCATTTATTCAATTAATATAGTTTTAAATTCAATTATTGAATTGAAACTAGTTTTATTTAATATACCAATTCTCAATTACTATCAATATATCCTTTTATCTTATTTTATAAAAAAATATTAAAATAAAATATTTGGAATTTCTAATAGTAGTTTTAAAAAATTTTTTATAAATGCAAAAGAATAAAAATTCATTTTATGAAAAACGAATTTTATTGCGATTTAATTTTTAATAATATTCAAATAATAGATATAATAAGATTTATTATTTCAAAGTTTTATTTTATATTAAAATATTATATTAGTTTGCATTTCATTAATGTTTTTTATTTGTATCTTTTATCTTGTCATAATATTTGATATATTTTTGATCACTGAAATTTAATTTATTTAATCTTCACATTTATTATTAGTTTTCATAATATTTTTATAGTAATTTTTAATTTTTATTTGTATTAATTATTAAATGAATTATTATTATTTTTCAATTACTTTGTAATTTGTATTATATAATCAAATATATAATTATATAATTATTAGTTAAAAATTAACAATCTAAAATTTAATATTAAAATAAGAATTTTTCATAAATATTACACAGTTTAGTATAAATTTTATTTATTCAATTCATATATATATTATTATTAACATTGATAAAAAATTTATAAAATAAGCTATAAATATTTATATTAATTTAAATCCAATAAAATAAGATTTACAAACTTAATATTATCATGTTTTTATTCATGATTTAAAGATAATTATATAGCTCCTTAGAAGATGCTGAACAAATAAAAGCTAAAAAGAATGTAAGTAAACTATAGAAGAATATATTACATTAAAATCACAATAGCATAATTTTTAAATTGAAAATTTTATACTGAATAATTTTTTAAAGAATTTGACAATTCTAGAAATAATCGAAATTACAATTTGAATTCCAAAATTAAACTATATTAAAATTGAAATATCGTTTTAATGACTGTTTAGCCTGTCATAAATTATATAGATAGTTTTCATCATTATAAGAGATGAGTATTTTTCTTTTCTAAATTAGTATATTTAAATTTTCATTATTTACAAATTCTACTATATTTAAAAATAAAAAAATAATGATTAAATTTGAATCAAGTAATTAATTTCACAAATGAAGATTTATAAATTTTTTCAATTAAAATTCCGAGTTAAGATACCTATTAAAAATATTAAGAGAATTTATTTTATAAGGATAGTTATAGTGAATCTAGTCTTCAAAAAAATGAATTTGATATATATTCAATAGATTTTATGAAACATACACCGTGAATAGTTTAACCTTAAATCTAACATAATCATTGATTTAATTATTTTACAAATATAGCATGTTGACCATGACAAATATATGAATAATTTTGGTTATATTTTTATTTCAATATATTGAAAGTCAAAGCTAAAAAAAACTAATAAAATAATAATATTAAAAAGTTTTGACAATTATTTCAACATTCTCGTTTTTTTATTTTAGATATTTACAAAAAACCATTATAATTGTAATGAAATTTCTGATTATACAATGCCAAAATTAAAAAATATATAATGATAACCATAATTATCAATTTGGCTTTTTTATTTTTAATTTATCCTATCTAATTTTCAAAAGAGCCCAAATAATTATGTTTGATATCTTTGATCAAAAATCTTTTCATAACCATTTCATATAATACTGAAATATATATTAAAACCAAAAAAATACTTGATACTTCATTATTATTATATTAAAATTTTTATCTTGCCTATAAATTATCTAGATTCGCCATTCATAGTTACTATAAAATTATATTATGTCTTTATATAATTAGTATTGTTTTTTTTAGAATTTATCAAATTATAACATTCAAATGGTATAAAAATAGGATAACATATCATAAAATATAGACTTAAATTAGATATAGTTTATCTGGAAGATATATAAATATATCATAGATTATGCTTAGAGTTAAATATTAAAATATTCTGGTATTATTTTTATGACTCATTAAAATAATTATTTTTCCATGAATATGTCAGGTTATAATTGTGGAAAGAAATAGGTTTTAGTGTTTAAACAGGGAATTGCCAGTGGTAATCATCAGGTTACCACAAAATTAGGGGAAATTAATGGATTCACCAAATTAGGTGAGAATAGCTTCTTATGAATTGGGTTCTTTGAATAAAGTAAGTATCTCACACTAGTCATGACTCAATACTTTTTGTGAGTGTTACAAGAAAACTTAGAGATTGTATACTTTTGAAAATGAAGAAGAAAGGATAGGTTTATTAGTTTGCTTATGATAATCTTATATTAGGTTCCATTGTTGATTTTTGTGGACATAAATGACTTATAGACAGAAAGCAATAGGATCAACTAGTTCATAGGATGTAATGTCTCCAATGTGACTTCTTGAATCCTGTGGTAATTAGAGTTTCTTGAGCAATTGACAGGATTATTCTCCATCAAATAATAATTATATAATATCAATATTAATTTGATTTGAATTTTTTATAAACATTGTGAATATTTATTTTTATTATTTTGTTATTTTATGATATATGAAAATAATCCAGATATATTTCTATAATATATTTTCATTATTATTAAAACAATTTAATTACAAGAATACATAATTTCAATTATAATGAATATCAAACACTGTTAGTTATTTGTCAAAAGATTAATTAAATAAATCTTTTTAATTTAAAGAGATAACTATTGCAATACACTTTCCTTACTAATCCATTTACTTAATATCATTAATTACTTAGTAATCAAATACACACATATTTCTTTTTTTAAGAACAAACTAGTTCCACTATCCAAATCAAAGTATTAATTACTAATTGATTTGAAGACACTATTCTTTATTAGCAAAACCCCCTAAATTTACTATAATTTGATTACTAATTTTATTATCTAGTTAATTATAAATACCTAATTTGCTTAAAGATTATATTTTAAGCAGAATATTTATTTTCCTTATTAATAAAACACATTGACTACAGTTAAGTAAGATAATATAAAATTTTGTTTAAGGTTTTGAAGAAATAGTTATATTGTGGAATTGGCTATTTGGCAAATCCACACCTAATAAGATTGAGGAGGATGGTATTCTTCTTCCTTCACTCACAATCAGATTATATCTTACACTATATGGTTCACTGTTTGTATTAAATCTTTTCTGCAAAGGGTTAGGACTCACACTGGGACAGAAATTAAGAATGGGTTATAAAATCCTGACAGTGGTGATGACATTTCATGTCATCAACACTTTTGGGGAACATTATGCATGGCTACCTGAGCCCGCGGTCAATTCATACTTATTTGGCCTCGATAATAACTTGGTAAATTGATATATCAATATATATTTCACTGGTGTAAATGATATTTCTACAAAATAACTTTCTTAAAGATAGCTGGAATAGAATTGAATATATTGAGTTTTGAATATATATATATATATATATATATATATAATTTAGATAACGTTTTACCTCTTATAAGACAAATAAACCTTACAAATTATGTATAATCACATCATTTTCTCTCAAAATTTAAGTTTTTATATAAGCTAAAGAGATTTTAGGTTTTGCTTAATATATATTGCAATAGTATGAATTAATATTGTAAGAATAAGTTAACCAAGGAACGTTTTGTATTTTTTCTATTACGTTAGTTAGTTCAATATAATTCGATAATTCCTAAACTAATTTGATTATGTAAAATTTTATATTAAATTATAAATTATATATAAAAATGTGTAAGCGAAAACCTAATGTTTTTTAAGAAATAATACTGTGGTATCAAAATCACCGCAATGCTACTATTGATATATATCCAATCAAACTGGCTACTTCAATTTTATCAAATAATGGATATTGATCCAAGATCACTACTTATATCAACTTATTCAAATCTGACTATCCTCCTCAATTTACTACTAGAAAAATATATATTAGTATTAATAAGTAAAGCTATACTACAGCCTCTATATGAATTCAATTTTTCGTTATCTCAAGGATCATTAATCTTTTTAAAAATACTTTAAATAATTGCTACTATGAACTTTAATTCATTTGAATAAAGTTTGGATTGGATATTTTCAATTTTTTTAATTAAAATATAACTATTTGTATAAATTAGTTTGGAAATATAGTTATATATATTTGTAATTTTAAAACTTAAAACCATAAAATTTAATTTCATTAGTTTCTTGGATTAGAATTAATGGTTATAATTGATTAATATAGACTTAGAAATTGAGTTAATAAGTTAATATATATATATATATATATATATATATATATATACATATATTAAATATAAACCTTCTAAGGAAATGATTGAAAAAATTCAAGAAATAATTTTAAAATATTAAAAATACATTACTATATGTATGTTTGAAATTTAAAGCAATTAAACTTGAATTATATATAATATAATATACTTATTTATATCATAATAATGTAATTTATCAGAATATTTATAATTATAAGATATAAGAGCATAACAAAATTGAATCTTGGCATGCTCAAATTCATTCAATATCCCAAGATACTTCTGAATATATTGACATATCTTAATACACATACTTAAGCAAAATATTGTCATTATTAATGTATTTTGACTAAATAATAAAATCAAAGAAAATATATATGTTATATAAAAAATAGATATATCAATTAGAAAGCAACATTATTTGTTGATTATTCGCAAAATCATCAATATTAATAATATAGTTATTTTTTAATAATAAATTTGTTTCTGATACTATTTGTATAATTGAAAGGATAAAATATTAAATATTATAGTATTAATTATAATTGGAATCCTTCGATTTTATTAAAAATCCATATAATTAAATATAATATCTAACTAAAGATAAAATACAATACATTCAATATTTGAAGATTAGAATAATTAGGAAATACTAATTTGATATATCAATAGAATTATGATAATTAAAATCTAAATATTAATAATATTTTTGTATTAATTTATTTATATATTTGAAAAATGGTTTCTAAAATGCAGCTAGAAGTATAAAATTAATTTAAATATTCCACAATTAAGTACATCTAAATATATTTTAATATTTATTTTCAATTGAACAGTTAATTAAAATTTATAAAATAATTTTCCAAGCGAGAAAAGTATCAAAAATAGTTTAGATAAACCAGATGGTTAAAATTCTATGGTTATAATGC
The DNA here is from genome assembly GCA_000697335.1 of Conidiobolus incongruus B7586. Lineage (NCBI taxonomy): Eukaryota > Fungi > Entomophthoromycota > Entomophthoromycetes > Entomophthorales > Conidiobolaceae > Conidiobolus > Conidiobolus incongruus. The sequence goes on from JNEM01009488.1 coordinate 18,097, forward strand.
AGTGGTGCATATAAAGTATATTTAAATTATCGTATCAAAATAATCTTCATAAAAACTTTAATATTTAATGTTAGTACTGGTATATTGTAACCAAGTAGTCCATATATTGTTAATAATTTATATTTGACAAAATAATTTTTTTGGTGATGTATGCACATAAAATTTGACACATTAAAATAAATTGATTAAAATAATTATTTCAACAATCATGCTATAAATATCATTTGAACTATAAAATCTAAATTTAGCAATAAAATTTTATCAAAAATATTAATAAATATTAAAATACTTCGAATCAAATTAATATTATTTTCCCGTTTAGCATATATTTCTTAAATATTAATATTTAATTAAGGCTTTTAAACAATTTAATTATTTTCGTATATGGTAACAAATTGAATAAAAATGTAATACATTAATAATTAAATTTTAATTTAAAATAAGTGCAATATTAAACGAAAAAGTAAGAGTATATAATAACAAATAAGATAATGAGTTATAAGAGAAGTTTTTAATAGCGAATATTAAAAGAAACCTTAATACTTATCTTTAAAACGTGTAGAGATCTTGTCATGCAAATAATCTAAATTTAATATCTTGAAACTTGTGGAATAATGGTTGGATAGTTTAATCTCTAATTATATCTCCATAATGTTTCTATTTAATTAATAGTGGTATTACTTTTCACAAACTGGTTAATGCCTCAAGTCAACAGAGATGTTTTTATAAAATTCTTCAGCAAATATTACATATTAAGAAATAAATCGAAACTAGCGGCAGACTTTACAAATTGTTACAAATTTTCAATCTCTATTTCAAGTATTAATAATTATTATCAAATATCTACTTGTATGGTTATGATTTATTGGTTACTTTGTATAAATATTTCAAATTTAATAGTTAATTTAAATACCTTTTGATATTTTCCAATACTTTAAATATGTTTTAAAAACATTGTATTTTAATATAATACTTTGTAGAAATTACATATCAAACATAGTAACGAAGCTCAATATTTTATTAAATTATTTTTTCCATCAATATACACAATAAATTTATTTTGCAAAGCAGTTATCACAACAATATTATTTTTATCACATTTATAAATATGAAAACCTTACTGTTAATTAAATTTTGGATATTTGAAACAGATGAATTCAAATTGTATAATAGAGTATTGTTTAATAAATTCGTATAATTGCCATAATATTTATGTTCGAAATCATTTCTGAAAATAACTTCGATTATATTGATGTAAAATTCATCATTATCATTAACTTAATATTTTAACCTCAATATTAAGATAATTGAAAGTATTAACTAAATGAATGATTTGGAACAGTGTAAAATAACTTTAATGTCATAATTTAAAAAAATATTATTCATAATAAATGAGTATAAAAATATAATTTACAATTATAATACTCAAGTGATTAATTGACTTTTACAAATTAACCTGTATTTCAAAAATTAAATATTAGAAAGAACGTTAGTATAACAATCAAATATTAGTTCAAATGTTAATATAATTTCAATTGATAACATTCGATATTTTATAAATATTTCAATATTATTAAGGTATATTATATCTTATCTTAAAATAATTGTTTGCATTAGAATAAAGATTCAATTAATGTGATATGGATAAATTGTGTTCTAAAATTTGAATTTTATATTAGAATTTTTAAGCAAATAAATATTTTCATTAATGTAAATTATTATTTCCGGCAATATGAATTACTGTTAATGTTTGAAATATAGCTAAAAATATATTATGTTTAAAAATATAATTAACTTTAAAATATATCTAAATATAGTTTTGAAATAATTTTATACAATTTTTGCATTAATCAATATTGGAATTTGAATGGATTTCGAATCTTTTGAAAGGTTTATAAAAGCTGATCTTTTGAATTAAATTACAATACAGTTAACAATTCATATTTGAATAGTTTAGTATAGTTCATAAACACTTTATATACAGTTTTAGAAGTAGAATACTTTAAGAAAATGTTAGTCAAAATTGATACTTTATTCCTTTTACTCACAGTTGTTTCTGGAGTGTTTTCCCAAGCAGACCAAGATCCTTCTGTCAATAAATTGGACCAATTTGTCGATGCTCAAGAACAACCTGTTGATTCTCAAGATCCTTTTGCCGATATTCAGGATTCTCGAATGAAAGGTTGGAGTTTTTGTAAGAAGTATGAAAAAATATGTATTCCTAAACCAATTCACTCGAAGTATAAATTTTTGTGCAAAAAATACTCTCACTGGTATACTAAGAAGTGCAAACCAGTCATCACTACTACATCTTGTATTGGATATTATTGCCCTGAGCCCACTACCACCACTACAACTACCTCGACTTGTAAAGGTTATTACTGCCCTGAACCTACTACCACCACTACAACTACCTCAACTTGTATTGGATATTATTGCCCTGAACCTACTACCACCACTATAACTACCTCAACTTGTATTGGATATTATTGCCCTGAACCTACTACCACTACTACAACTACCTCAACTTGCAAAGGTTATTACTGCCCTGAACCTACTACCACCACTACAACTACCTCAACTTGTATTGGATATTATTGCCCTGAACCTACTACCACCACTATAACTACCTCAACTTGTATTGGATATTATTGCCCTGAACCTACTACCACTACTACAACTACCTCAACTTGCAAAGGTTATTACTGCCCTGAACCTACTACCACCACTACAACTACCTCAACTTGTATTGGATATTATTGCCCTGAACCTACTACCACCACTATAACTACCTCAACTTGTATTGGATATTATTGCCCTGAACCTACTACCACTACTACAACTACCTCAACTTGCAAAGGTTATTACTGCCCTGAACCTACTACCACCACTACAACTACCTCAACTTGTATTGGATATTATTGCCCTGAACCCACTACCACTACTACAACTACCTCAACTTGTAAAGGTTATTACTGCCCTGAACCCACTACCACCACTATTACCTCAACCTGTAAAGGATATTATTGTCCCAAGCCTACTACAACCACAACCGAGTATTATTATTAAACACAGCGTTTAGACTATAAGCTGAATCTCCGTTCAAACCTCGATCTAAACTAAATCTATATCTTCTATTCAATATTTCAACAATATTTCTAGTCTTCTATAAATTGATATTTCAATAAAATTTTGAATTTACAAATCCTATAGCTTTAATATCCCATTCAACTGTCTTTTATCAATTATTATTAATATTTCATTTTATATAGTAAAATGAGCTATTAAAGTTACATAATAATATGAAATATTATTAACTTATTTTAATTTTCTATAGTTCTTGATATTCTTATTCATTTAAGATTTATAATATTTATTACGTTCAAATTTACGTACTATATTTACCAACTAATTATTTAAATTAATTTATCAAATCTATATTCATAATTGAAAATAATTTATACTATAAAATGCTTCATTTTAACATTCAACAAAACTTATATAGATTTTATTTTTTGATATTTTGATCTAATAAATATTTAGAGATAATTTAATTATTCATTAAAAATAACATAATCTATTATTTTAGTTTATAATGAAATTAAATTTATAAGGATTTTAATTAAAATCTTATTGAAAATTATACTCTCAATGAAAATTAAATTTTAAAAGATAAAATCAACATATATAGTATTAATAATATTTAATACTAATTTGGTACTTTTATAATCAAATTACTAAATACTAATCATGATTCTAATAATTATAACCCTTTATATATGTTTATTATGATTTCTTCAAAATAACTTTTATAATTCAAAAAATGATATTAAAATATTATAAAATTTGCTTTTTATATTTCATTAATTAAATAAATTAATATTATTTTGTAAAAATTAATATATAGTTAAAATAATAAAAATATTAAATAATATATCATATTTAATATATTATATTTCAATAATATTCAAAAATCTATACTCTTATAAATATCAATATAAAATAATTATTATATTGAATATATAATCAAAAAATATAAAATTAATAATATTCAATCAGTAGTTTTTGAATTAATTTTTGATAAAATATTTTACTGTTTATATTAATCTCAAATAAAGGCTGGCTTTTAATATTATTATAATTCATAATCTTTATATATACTGGACTCCTTTAATGAATATATTGAATTTTTATAATAATTAATTAATATATATTTATAAGTTATCATATTAAGATTATTTTAAATATAGGATAATTTAAATGATTATATCTA
>JNEM01009499.1:0-13981 GCA_000697335.1 Conidiobolus incongruus B7586
CATCATTTAATATATATATATAGATAAATAAACTTAATCTTAATTTATCAATGAAAAACAATTTAAAATAAATTTATATATAATTTGAAATTATAACTTTTTATATATTCTATATATAATTAAATTTTTAAATCTAATAATATATTTAAAAAAATCAAAAATTATAAATTTTATCATTTTTTACCAAATTAGCTTTGCAAAAATTTTGATATTATTAAATTTAAAAAATAATTAATAATATCTGGTAATAAATGAAAATTAAGAAAAAAACCAAAGAGAATAAAATATCTAAAAAAAAGTATAATAGAATATATTAAATATTTTAGAATATTAGATAATAAGAAATATTAATAAAAAATTCAAAAAAGAAAAAAATATAAGTATAATAAATATTTTATTAGAGTTAAAAAGCTATTTATATAATTAATAAAAATCTAATATTTGAATTCAAATTAATTTAAAGAATTAAACCCAAAAGTAATGAAAGGCTCTTATTATATATATAATATAATATCAGATTCTTTAAAAATATATTAAATAAATATTATGATATAAATAACTCATACTATATTATAACAATAAATAGATTAAATCAAAATTAATTATGATTGATTTCAAGTATTTATCAAAATAAATTATCTTTATTATTTTGATTGAGATGACAAACCAATATAAATGATTGAATTATCCTTAAAAATCTTAATTATAATAATTATTTTAATAAATAAAACTTAAAAAATTTTATTTTTATTCTGGAAAATTGAAAGATTAAAGTTGATAACTAATTATAAATAAATTACAGTCAAATAATAACTTTGGATCATAATACTGATATAAATAATTTAATAAAATATTTAAAGTTTATTATTACACAAAAATATTCAAATATATTTAGCGAATCTAATATTCTTATAATATTATTTCCTAATTGTTAAATAAATAATTTTTAAAAGAAGTCTGCTATGAAAACAATATTTAATTAGAAATATAACTAAATATATTAGAAATAAAATTACAAGCATTGAAGTAAATATATATACGAATTATATCAAATTAATTGTCAAAGTTATTCATATTATTTATAGTTTTATTGTTTTAAAACAAAGGATAATAAGATATTCAAAAAATATATTTAAAATAAAAAAATAAAAACAATGTTAAGAGAGTCTGATTATAGATTTAAATAAAATTTATTCAATAAAACAAAAGAGTACTCTTGTTACGAGGTAATCATTTGCAATAAATGACTCTTTAGCAAAACATGTGGTAATTATGGATATTTGAATTTAGAACTTAGATCGAGCAAAATTTTGAAATATTCTTGGTATTAAAGAATAGGTAAAAATATCAATACTAATAGAAATATATTCCTTTAATATCTAACAATCAACAAAGTTAGTCTTCTATAATTGGTGTTGGGGCTTACCCACTTGAGATCTCTAGACTTCATGCAGGACTTGGACAAGGATGATCAAATTTGTCAACTTTGGATATTTTATGTAGGTGTTTACTTTTTAATAGTTTCTGTATTAAGTAATTCACTTCCCAAATTCTAATTTAGCAATAAAATTAATAATATGGGAGAATTCCATTATTTCATCATATTTAATCAAATCAATCTTTGATAAGATATAATCATATATTATACAAAAAATTTTAAATTATCTTGTTTGTTATTATTAATTATATTTAATCAAAATGTCTCGCCATCGTAACATTAGAAATTTAGATATAAATGGTATTGTGATTATTATATTGTAATGTAATATTGAATCTATTAACATTTAATTAGCTGTCCTCGCAGAGGATGACTATTATGATGAAGAGGAAGAAGGCGATTTTTATGAAGATGAAATGACAGATGATCAAATAGGTAAACATATTTTATTGCTTTAATTATCACAAATAATAATTATTTGCTGAATAGTTTCCATGAACCAAGGTATACGTCAAATTAAAGAAATGTTTGGAGATCATCTCCCTTTTCCAATTGAAAAAGTAAAGGAAACTTTATGGTACTATTATTTCGATGTACCTCAAAGCGTTGATTATCTTTGTAGTAATTTAAAAATTTGATACAAATTATAACTCTTTTCTCATTAATATTAATTAGAAAACTTTTTACCAGCACAGAAGACTCCAACCAAGAAACAGCCCAAGGCAAACAAAACAGGTAATGTAAAATAGATAAATCAATATGATATAATAAAAGTGATCGCTATCGTGTTTGGTTGGGAAATGGTTTTGTACTTATTGGAAGCAAATTTTAATTATATCGACAATAATATACTAACGTAAGTTTTTCAACTATTTTTATTTCTTTGCGCGCAACTAAAAATTACGATTCTTTATTTCCATAGTGGACAACAGATGTTAACCTTAATGATTTACTCCAATTATTATTTTAGAATGGTGATATCTAACCTTAATTATTAATTTAGATATGTATGATTCAATTGACGATATGAACCAAGGTTCGTTATGAACTTTATCTAATAATTTGGTTTCAAAACTAAATCTCGAACCAAATACTTTAAATCTTAACAATCGAGATCAAACTGGAAATAATTCTACATTAGGATCAAATAGGACGCTTTTATCGCTAGCCCAGTTAGCTTCTCAAAATACTGAAAACTCTTTACAAATTAATGGTTTTCACAATAGCTTTAACAATACAATAAGGTCAAGCTTAACTCAATATTCTGATTCAGCTTCAGGATTTTTGAATAGTTCTCCTAATATTCCTTTTTCAACTCACTTAAATCGGCTTAACTGATACTCAATGTGGACTTTCCTCTTTCGCACAGCACTCGATCAACCAAACTTCAAATTTCAATCCTTTATTGATCACAACAATATCTTCAGGATTATAAAATCCATTAATCAATTCGAATATCCTGTCACCATCAACAAATGATCTTAATGCTACATCATCTCTTGTAGATTTGGCTAAACTTGAAAGTCGCAATAGTACAAGCACAAGTCCAGCTTTCTAATCAAGTTTGACTTTACAGACTAATAATAACATGGGTTTTCAAAATACATCGCAGCAAAAGAGTGATCCCTCATCTTCAAATATGATCGAATCCCTTATTGATCGCTTTAGTTCGACATCACTCTCATCTCTTGCTAATAGCGAGTCAAGTGAATATCAGAATTCATGACCCATCTCCACTTTTTTCACTTGCTAACAGTAGCCCCACTTCCTACTCAAATACTCCAAGCTTAAGTTCTTTGGCAGCTCAGCAGTCATCTTCGAATTCTCTCTCGCAACTCGCTAACAATGGTTTCAAATTCAATTCATCTTCGAACTCACTCTCTTCTCTTGTTAACAGTCATCTCATTGTTAATTCAACTGCTTTAGACTTGAATTCATTTGTAACACAGCATTCGTTACCAAGCTTTATTCCTTCGTTTGCCAACAATAAGTCTATTGTTCTTCCCAGTCCACCTACTCTAAGCTCTTTGGTAACACAACGGCCATTTTCTAATTCTATTTCAATTAATAAGTCGTCGTTATTAATGGATTTGGCCAATGGTGGTTCACATCCTACAAACATTCAAGCAAACCAGCATATGCCACCGCTTAAAACCCATTCAGATGATAATCTGAATATCTTAAATACCAATTCTTTTCGAAGCTTGAATTCGCGATTATTTAATTCCTCTCCTAGTCAAAATCGCTTGAACACTTAGCTAACAGTGCCATTCAAGTCTGACGATCCCGAAATAGTTCCTGATTCCTTGAACAATTTCGAACAAACTGGGAGTCAAATGAGCTTTTGTGATTTAAATATTCAAGATGTATTATCAATGAACAAGTTATCTATTGGTACAGCTAATAAGACTCCTGATCCCATTTTCAGACCTCGACACTTTATTCGCAATATTGCATGTACCATTAAAATCAAATTTCCTTCCATTTCGACCATCCCCAACCATCCACTCTTTGCATCACCCTCATATGTCGCGCATTTTCTATTTCAACAAATGCCCGATACTTTGATACCAATAGCGGATTTTGATCCTTGTGATCTTACTCTTGTAGAGCCTAAAAACAAACAGTTTGACTTTGACAAACCTTCACCTGATGACATTGTGCACCAGGCTCAGTCTAAAAAAGGCTCTACAACGAATAAATCAATTTGCTAATTAATTTATAGGTATGATATTAACCAATGTAAATAGATAAAAAACCTTCAGAAACTAACAAATCTTCAACCAAAAAGAATACCAATCAATCAAAACCTAACCAAAATGCTAATGTTGACGTTGAAGTCGATCGAGTTACATTCGATGTAGATGCTTTAAATCTTCAAGACCAAAAAGATCCTGTTCTTGTTGCACCTCCACCAATTCCTGTTACTCCTGCTAAATTAATCAATGTTGAAGAAGAATACAACAAACGTACCCAGGTTAAAGAAAACATTAACTTGATCACTGTTGGTCATGTAGATGCTGGTAAGAGTACCCTTCTTGGTCATCTTCTCCACCTTGTTGGTGTTATTGATGCTCGCTCGATGAATAAACTTGCCCATCAATCTGAAAAAATTGGTAAAAAATCCTTCGCCTATGCATGGGTTATGGATGAAACTTCTGAAGAACGTGAGAGAGGTGTTACCGTCGATATCGCATTTTCTCAATTTGAAACTGACAAACACCACTTCACTTTGCTTGACGCTCCTGGTCATAGGGATTTTATCCCAAATATGATTTCCGGTGCAGCTCAGGCTGATGTAGCTATCTTGGTCGTAGATTCTTCCCCTGGAGAATTCGAAACAGGCTTTTCTCAAGGAGGGCAGACTAAGGAACATGCCTTGTTGATTCGGAGCTTAGGTGTCACTCAAGTAGCTGTAGCTGTCAACAAGCTTGACATGGTAGACTGGGATGAAGGCAGATTCAACTTGATTCGCTCTTCCCTTGGCGACTTCCTTCAGTCTGCTGGTTTCCCTAAATCCAAGACTCACTTCGTTCCATGTTCAGGACTTAAAGGTGAAAATTTAGTCACCAAAGTAGATGATTCGCACCCTCTGTCTACCTGGTATAGTGGACCCTCCTTATTAGAAGTTGTTGATTCATTCTCTTCTCCACAAAGATCCATCTCTATGGCTTTGAGATTACCTGTTTCAGATTTCTTCAAAGGAGGCGTTGGATCTTCCGGTGGGGTATCCATCCAAGGTCGCCTTGCTCAAGGTAATATCCAACTTGGAGAGACTGTTGTGGTTATGCCAGGAGGTGAAGCAGGTCAAGTAAAGACCATCTTAGTCAACGAAGAAATTGCACCATGGGCCATTGCTGGTGATTCTGTATCTTTAACTCTCACTGGTATTGATATTATGCAGTTTAGGTAATTTGTATTATTTATATTTGATGATTCTTTACTAAAATTCAATAGACAAGGTTCAGTTATTTGCTCTCCTAAAGACCCCATTCCCACCTCCAACAAATTTTTGGCCCAGATATTAGTTTTTGATATCCAAATTCCTATTACTCGCGGTTACCCCATTATTTTACATCATCAAAGCTTGAATGAACCTGGTTACATTACTAAACTAGTTGCTACTTTGGATAAAACTACTGGCAAATCTGTTAAAAACAACCCAAGGTAAGTTTAAAAATATTCTAGTATTTTCATATATTTAACCTTCTCTTTTTAGACATCTATCCAAAGGAAATACTGCAACTGTCGAAATTACCCTTGAAAAGGCCATCTGTTTAGAAACTTATCAGAAATCCAAAGATTTAGGCAGAGTGATGCTTCGGAAAGCTGGTGTTACAATTGCTACAGGTGTTGTTATAGAGGTAACACATTGAATTTATTTACTTTTACTATGGTTTTAATCAATATTTTATTTAGATTTTATCATAAAATATTTAACTCTATTCAACATTTTTAATAAATGTTTAGTTTATTTACATATTTTTGTTCACACTAATTGAAATATTCAAAATATTTTTCAATTTATTTTAATCACTTCATAAATTCATTACCAATTATGTATGTATTCAATGAATTTTAATTTGATTTTAATAATAATGTTAATATTTTTTTTCAAATTTTATTACTGTATATGATATAGTTAAGTTTTAAAAATAACCAAATTCAGAAAAATTTTAATACAAGTTTAATTTCATTTTATTACATTTTCGATATTGACAAATATAGATTTAATCAACAAATCCAAATTCTTAGACTTGATTAAATAATTTAAATATTTTTATACTAATTAATTTTATCACTTTGGAATATTTTAATAATATTTTGGCTATTGAATTAAAATTTGAATAAATTCATACCATTTAATTCACAAATCTTTTTTATTCAAAATAATGAAACTTAAATAAATTCATGTTAAGTTTAAACTATCCAAATTCATTCCAATTTCGTATTGATCTACAAAGATACAAAATGATTTATTCTTTAAAAGAGAAAGTATTGAGTTAATTTGAAGGATGATCAAATACCCCTTCAGCCACCATTAATTTATATTTAATTAGAGATTTAGCAGCTTCAGTCCTTATAGAATATTAAATCATTAGTAATAAACTTTGAATCAATAATTTGTATTACAAAGAAATGAAAATTTTAACGATTTTAAGTTGTTTATTAATTAAATCATTAACATCAATTGAGTGGGGCAAAGACCAAAGGGTTGTAGCTGTTGGAGATTTGCATGGGGATTATGATCAAACTCTTAAGGTACTACAATTGTCTAAAGTAGTTGACGAAGATGCTAAATGGATCGGAGGTGATAAAACCATTCTCATTCAGACGGGAGACGTCGTCGGTCATGGTAAAGATACAAAGAAATTGTATGCCATGTTTAAGCGCCTTAAATCTGAAGCATCTAAAGAGGGTGGTGTAGTAATTAATCTACTAGGAAACCACGAACTCATGAACCTTTGGGAAGATTATACTTACATCCCTGAGGAAGAGATTGAAACCTTTGACGGACTCGAAAATCGTAAGAAAGAGTTTAAAGATGGAGAGATTGGTAAATATTTAAGAGATTTGACACTCACTCAACAGGTTGGAGATACTATTTTCGCACACGGAGGTATTCATCCCATGTGGGCTAAGGTTGGTCTTTGGTATATTACTACAGAGACTAAACGTACTCTTCAGACTTTCGAAGATCCATTAGACTTCAAGAACTTCACTGCATTCGGTGCTTATGGTCCTGCATGGTTCCGAGGATACGGATTTGATCCAGAGAGCGTTGCATGTAAAGAGTTGAAACAAGCATTATCGATGTTAAGAGCCAAGAGAATGGTTGTAGGTCATGCACTTCAAGAAAGTGGTAGAATTACCCCCAGATGTGATGGTCGTGTGATTTTGATCCATGTTGGTATCTCCAAAAAGATTAAAGGCAATATTGCAGCTTTGGAAATGACTCACAACTCTGCCAAGGCGCTTTATCCCGATGATGAAACTGAAGATCTACCTTTCCCTGTCGACTATATTCTCGAAAATGAAGTTTCACAAGAAGATCCAATGCCTCAGTATAATACATATGACGCTGATGATGATGACGACGATGATGATAATGAAGACTATGAACTTTAAGTGAAAATTTTAAATTAATCAATTTTTAATACCATCAACGAAATATAAATATAACTAAATTGAACAAATTTAAACAATAATTAATTTTGTTCAAAATTTTCGATTTCATATAGTATATACTAATATTTTTTAAACCAAATTTAACTTGTAGTATTTTAATAATCTTTGACATAATTATTATTATTTAAGTGTATTAAAAAATAGAATTTAATAAAAAACAATTAAAATCAAAATATTGATATTAATATACTATCAATGAATCATAAAAATGATATACTATATTATAGTGATTGCCTGAATTATTTAAATTATTATTATTATTGTTTTTATTTAAAACAAATTTATTAGATTGGCCCCTTAAACATTATTTTCACATATCCGGTTTGATAATTGACTAGCTATTTAATGATCAAATGACTTTTTCGAGTATGAATACTCTATATGAGATGATTGATCAATATATAACAATAAATAATAACTAGTTCAATAAGTTCATCGAGAATTTTGCAGTAAAATTATATCAAATGGATAACTAATAATTCAAACTTAAATATTAATTATTTAATAAAGAGTAATAATATATTACTAATAATTTATAATATTTAAATTCATGTTTAAACTGCGCGTCAAAAATCGAAATTCATAAATCTAATCAGTAAAAATTTGTAATCTATTTTTAATCAAATTGGTAATAAATATTTAAATTTTAAATCATTAAAATTGCTAAATTAACATTGAATCATATTATTTGTTTTTCACTTTTAGTATTCCTACAAGGTTTTATATTGATTATTGACATATTTTTCAAAGTTGGGTTTATTTGAATTATCTGAATGTAATTGAAAAGCTCTTCAAAATATATTTTTGAATTATATCAAATATTAAATTGTTTTAGGAAAAGTTTTGATATAATGTGAATTAAGTATCTATCCTAGCTCTGAAAATTGGAGTTTTAGATTTTCTCTAATTAATTCTTTAAAATAAGGTTATAACGTAAATGGTAAAATATCAAGACCTATTAGAAAATATATTTCAAATCAATGGGAATAATTGGACAAAATACAGGATTTAAGGAGAATGGGTCATTTGAATACTTGATAGAGTAATTTTCATCATCCCATTATCTTGATTGGTTAAAAATGTAATATAAATTTACTTTGCTTGTAATGATGTTCAAGCAAACTTTATATCTTGAAAAAATAAATAATTTGTATCATTTTAAGTTTTAAATTTTTCATAATGACTCTTGTTAAGCTTACATCCTCAGAAAATACCCCTTTTACAGTTGAAAAGGATGCTATAATTCGTAGTGTCTTAATTAAGAATATGCTGGAAGATGTTGGTGACTCTGAAACTCCTATTCCTTTACCTAATGTGACTGCTCCTATTTTGACTAAGGTCATTGAATACTGTAATTACCACAAAAACGATCCCTTAGAAGTTGAAGAAGAAGAAGAAGAAAATTATGACAATAAGCCCAAGCCTTCCGATGACATTGAACCTTGGGATTACGAATTTTGCAAAGTTGATTTAGATACTTTGTATCACCTCATCTTAGCTGCTAACTACTTAGATATCAAGCCTCTTTTGCAGCTTACTTGCAAGACTGTCGCTAACATGATTAAAGGCAAAAAAGTTGAAGATATTCGTAAGATCTTTAACATTGAAAATGACTTCACTCCTGAAGAGGAAGAACAAATGAGAAGGGAAAACCAATGGTGTGAAGATCGTTAACTAATTTGTAAATTTTTCAATATTTATCTTAATTATATTCCCCACAGTTCTTTTATTAAAATATCATCATTTTTCATATCAGTTTACTAAATTTTTGTAATAGAAGTTTGACTCAAAGTGGATCATTTAATTAATTTATTAATTTTCATAGATCACCCTTAGTTTAATAGCTGAGTCTATTTAATTTCTATTGTTTAAACTTCGTTTAATCATCATGATTAATTTTGATTATTCACTATGAGGTTGCAAATCTTTTTACTCTTATTTAATGAATCATTCATTCAGTATAAACACATCTCGAACTACCAGATCAATCATGAATCATCAAATATCCTTAAATCCTTTGTAAGCGTTGAATCTAGCAATTATTCATTCTATATCGGAATTAATAAATTGCCCTATTTAGTTAACTTATTCAAATCTTATCCCGAGTATTTCATTGGCTCTTATATTTTATGATGGCTCTAGTTTATTTCCTCTGATAATCGATTTCGAAATTGAAAAACAAGCTATTATTCGCAACGTTTTAATTAGAGATTTACTAGACGTTATTGAGCCTGAATCTATTTTTTTACCAATTGTCACTAGTCCTATTTTAAATAACGTTATTTAATATTGTAATTACTATAAACACGACCCATTGAAAGTTGAAGAAGGCACTGATGGTAAGCCCAAGCCTACCAACGACATTTAATTTTGGGATTACTAATTCTATAAAACTGATGTAGATACTTTGTTCTATCTCATCTTAGCTGTCAATTACTTAAGTATCAAGGTTCTTCTGCAATTTACTTGTAAGTCTTTTGCTAACATGATTAAAGGCAAGAAGGCTGAAGAAAACCATAATATCTTTAACATTGAAAATGATTTCACTCCTGAAGAGGAAGAACAAGTGAGAAATGAAAACTAACGGTCCTAAGATAGATAGCTTTCTTGAACTGATTAATATCGATTTTAGTTTTTTGATACATTACATATTTCATTATATTCAGCACACTATTTGTATGTTATTACTGATATTCAAAATTATGATTTATTGATTATCCATGCTAGATAAATTTAATAATTAAAGATTTAAATTGCGATTATAACTCTTAGGATATATAGATTGACCAAAATGCAAAGTTATATTAACTTATTTTACTATTAGTTTATACTATATAGATATAAACATTGTTAAAATAAATATTTTTGCTGATATATCAATTATTAATCAACTGAAATTCATCTTTAAACCTGATTCCTTTTATCCAAAATTTTATTTGACAAATTCTATCTTTCATTCATTTTTTATGTCACTATTAGTTAGTCTAATCAATTCAGTTTATTTAATTTTTAATTATAAAAATATTAATAATATATAGCAAAACTAAGAATTAATTAGAGAAGATATATTATAAATATTTTGTATTTAAAAAATGGAATTTAGAATCGATATATTAACATAGCGATGATGTTTTTTCTATTTGAAAGAGTTTGGAATATATATTTACCGATTTAATTGTACTTTATGATATTATTCTTTAATATAATATAATTTTGCATACTAGTTAAAACAGGAATATGCATTTAAGATCCAAGTTATTTTGAATAAATAATATAAATAATTTATTTAAAATATTTTATTAATTACAAAATAAAAATTCAATAAATTTTTACTGAAAAATGAATTTTTTATAATACTAAATATCACGATATTTAAAATCAAATTATAATTTTAAAATAATATTAAATCAAAATATCTGAAAGATTTCTTAATTATAATTATACTTTGACATTAATAAAAATAATGCCTTAACGCATCTTTGATTTGATTATTGAACCTGTACATCAAGTATATTTGTAATTAATTTCACTTTATATCGAAATTTGTGAATAAAAATTCGTTGAAAACCAATATTGAGGTTGATAAAAGAATTAGAATATCATTATTAAATTATGGCATATAGGATAATTTAAAGGCTTCATATTTTTAATAATAATCTGAAAGTTATAGCGTTAATATATAAATCAAAAACTATTAATTCGATACTACTTGGTTCAAAGTATAAACTCTGGAACTATATATTTCCTTAATAACCGATGATGTTTTTAAATTCAGTATATACTGATCAAACTTTATATAATAGACACATATATAAAAATATTTTATATCTAATAAAAAAACAAAAATTTTAAAATTTTTGCTTAATATTTTACAGATAATAAAAATAATCAATTTTCATTTTTTCTCACTCTATTTTCGGGAATTAAAACTTAAATTATTACAAGTGTCAAACTAAATAGAGAAAATTCATCAAATATCATCTAATTATTTATTTTGACATTAGTCTTAATACAATGAATTCATTTATTATGATCTCAAATATTAATCTAGATATAGAATCAGAATGGGTAAATATATTTTTTTTACAATAAGAGTATATATTATAATATTGGGTTAGCGAAATTAGGATATATTTTGACTAAATAATCTTAGTTCAACCAAATATTCGAATTAGAAATAATATCATTCTATTATATTAATTTCTGCTATTGAATATAATAATGTATTATTGAAAAAGTGTCTGGGATTGAATTTTATTCATTTTACCAATTTAATAAATATTTTGATATAATATATAAAGGATATTAAACTATTTATAATTCAAATTTTAATACTCTCCAGCCGCTATAACTCAAAAAAAAATCTGAACCTCAAACTCATATCAAATGATTAAAGGATAGATATTGCATTTAAACTTATTCACAAACTGCTCCAGTTGGATAAATTATTATTATATGTTGCAGATTAGATTATTAATCCAATGATAAAAACTGTGATTATTTATCTTGGGAAGATGATATATTATAAAATATGATTAATAATGTGATATTGATATTATATAACCATATGTTTAAATTAAATTAGCTTATATTTCAGAGCGTTGTTAATCAACCCTAGTGTATTATATTTTGACTATATTTTTAAACATAAAGAATTTTAGGAATAAGTTTGATTTTTGTTAATTGAAAATTTGTCCTGTAAATATCCACTTAACAATGAACCAACAAGTCATTCGAATATCCGAAATGTATTTTCATGATCAATGGTTTAATTGTGAATTAATATATTTCTAACATCAATTTCATATGAATTTTTATTAGTTTCAAACTATAGAATACTGTATAATGTTGAATATGTAATAATATGATTTTTCTAAAATTCAAATGTTTATTACGATTAAAATATTGATATATTTAAGAAAAATCCAGGCTGATTTAATTAACACTTATAAATTTGCTTATTATATAGTAAAAAGTATGCAGATTAATCATTTGGGTGTTATGAAGTGTGAAAAATATTTTTTATATTCTTCAAATGTATATTTTAATAATTGATCTGATGATATTGAAACATAATAGAATAATTCTAGAATATTTTGTTAAAATACATGATTATTATCAAGGGATGAATTATATAGTATTGTAATTTTATAAATTTCATAGACTAAATAATCGATTACTACTTGAATTTTATGATGGCTTTGTCATACAATTTAGAAAAACATGCAATAAGAATTAATAATAAAATCCTAATTATTAACAGACTATTAACATGTATAATATTCAATACAAATTAAATAATTACGATATGCTATTCTGAAATTTTTAAGCGAATTCAAATTAGCTATTTAATATTATTTTTGCAATTACATATTACATACTTTTAAACACAATAATATACTTGAGTGAAATGTACATCATAATATACAACATCCAATCATAGATAACCAGTTCATAATGTTTTAGGATCCTAAAGAACCACAAATCCAATTAAAACACAAATGATTTTAAACAAGCAATTAAAAATGAAATTTTGAGAATTTTGAATAAAATATATATATACACGTGTTTAATTAACTTGATTTCTAGTTGTCAAACCCAAAGAATATGATTTCAAAAATAACTTGATTCGCATGAAATAACTAAATTGCATATCAAATTTCAAGTTCTGATTTTAATATAAAATCAATTAATTCGCACCTAGTGAATGTATCATTCTTAAAAATGAAATTCTTATCATATCTTTATTTATTCACTTCTATTTGCTTTGCTCAAAAATCTCAGCCCAGTCAAAGGATCGTCGCTATCGGTGATCTCCATGGTGATTATGATCAAGCTGTCAAAGTGCTCCAAATGGCCAAAATCGTCGATACTAACGTAAAGTGGATTGGCGGTGCTAATACTATCTTAGTTCAGACTGGTGATATCGTCGACAGAGGACCAGATACTCAAGAACTCTATAACATGATGCAACGTTTAACCCAGGAAGCTTCAGAAGCTGGCGGTCAAGTAGTTCAACTCTTAGGCAATCACGAGTTGATGAATATGATGGAAGATTATCGCTACGTCTCTGATGAAGATATTGATTCCTTTGGAGGCGAAGAAAAAAGGAAGGAAGCTTTTACTTTAGAAGGTTGGATTGGCAAGTATTTGAGAAACCTGGGAATTACCGCTATTGTTGGAGATACTGTATATGCTCATGGTGGTATTCTCCCCAAGTGGGCTCAAGTTGGCGTAGATAAAATGAACCACGACACTGTCCAATATTTGCACGAAATGACTATTCCTGAGCTCAAGAAGGTAGAAATGTTCAAAGGTGAAGGCCCCACATGGTATCGTGGATATGCTAAAGAT
>JNEM01009500.1:0-18127 GCA_000697335.1 Conidiobolus incongruus B7586
CAACAGGTTGGAGATACTATTTTCGCACACGGAGGTATTCATCCCATGTGGGCTAAGGTTGGTCTTTGGTATATTACTACAGAGACTAAACGTACTCTTCAGACTTTCGAAGATCCATTAGACTTCAAGAACTTCACTGCATTCGGTGCTTATGGTCCTGCATGGTTCCGAGGATACGGATTTGATCCAGAGAGCGTTGCATGTAAAGAGTTGAAACAAGCATTATCGATGTTAAAAGCCAAAAGAATGGTTGTAGGTCATGCACTTCAAGAAAGTGGTAGAATTACCCCCAGATGTGATGGTCGTGTGATTTTGATCCATGTTGGTATCTCCAAGAAGATTAAAGGCAATATTGCAGCTTTGGAAATGACTCAGGACTCTGCCAAGGCACTTTATCCCGATGATGAAACTGAAGATTTACCTTTCCCTGCCGACTATATTCTCGAGAGTGAAGTTCCAAAAGAAGATCCAATGCTTCAGTATAATACACATGATGCTGATGATGATGATGACGACGATGACAACGAAGACTATGAACTTTAAGTGATTATTTTAAATCCATTAATTTTTAATATAATCATGGAAATATAAATATCATTACATTGAAAAAAATTATAGTTATTATTCAAAATTAACCAATTCATTTAGTAAATACTAATTATTTGGAAACCAAATTTAACTTGTAACATTTCAAAGTTTTTGAAATAATTGTTGATAGTTGGATTTACATTAGAAAATTGATTTTGAAAACAATTAAAATCAAAATATCAACATTTTTGTAATTGATTGGTAAAAAAGATATATAACATCATTGCGATTGCCTGAATTGTTTCAATTATTATCAGTATTGTTATTTTCCTCAATCTAATTTATTAGGTTGGCTTCTTAAACATCATTTCTTTTATTGATTTTGATAATCCACTAGCTATTTAATGATCAAATGACTTTTTCGAGTAAGAATACTCTATATGAGATGATTGATCAATATATAACAATAAATAATAACTAGTTCAATAAGTTCATTGAGAATTTGGCAGTAATATTATATCAAATGGATAACTAATAATTCAAACTTAAATATTAATGATCTAATAAAGTGTAATAGTATATTAATAATAATTTATAATAATTAAACTCACTAGTTTAAACTACACATCAAAAATCGAAATTCGTAAATCTAATTAGTAAAAATTTATAATTTATTTCTAATCATATTTGTAATATATATTTTGAAATTATCAATCAATATAATTACTAAATTAATATTGAATCATAATACTAGTTTTTCACATTTAATATTCCCATTAATTTAAATATTGATCATTATTATTATTACTATTATTATTATATTTCAAAAAATTGAGTGTACTTGATTTATGAGAATATAATTGAATAATCTCTTAAAACTTAATATATAATTGTTTTTAGTTAATATTTTCACATAATTTCTGAATTAAGTAATTATGAAAGATATAAAAATTAGAGTTTTTTTTATTTGCTAAAATTAATACTAAGAAATAAAAAGTCATTAATGTAAATGGTAGTTATAAAGATATATTTGCAAATAAATTCAATACAGTGGGAATAATTGGACAAAATACAGGATTGAGGGAGAATTGGTCATTTGTATACTTTATAGAGTAATCTTAATCATCCCATTATCCTGATTGGTAAAAATGATATATAAATTTACCCTGCGCGTAAAGTGGTTCAAGCATATTTTCTGCCTTGAAAAAAAATAAATAATTTGTATTAATTTAAGTTTTAAATTTTCATAATGACTCTTGTTAAACTTTCATCTTCTGAAAATACCCCTTTTACAGTTGAAAAAGATGCTATTATTCGTAGTGTCTTAATTAAGAATATGTTGGAAGATGTTGGTGATTCTGAAACTCCTATTCCTTTACCTAATGTGACTGCTCCTATTTTGACTAAGGTCATTGAATACTGTAATTACCACAAGAACGATCCCTTAGAAGTTGAAGAAGAAGAGGAAGAGAATTATGACAATAAGCCCAAGCCTTCCGACGACATTGAACCTTGGGATTACGAATTCTGTAAAGTTGATTTAGATACTTTGTATCACCTCATCTTAGCTGCCAATTACTTAGATATAAAGCCTCTTTTGCAGCTTACTTGCAAGACTGTTGCTAATATGATTAAAGGCAAAAAAGTTGAAGATATTCGTAAGTTATTCAACATTGAAAACGATTTCACTCCCGAAGAAGAAGAGCAAATGAGGAAGGAAAACCAATGGTGTGAAGATAGATAACTTTCCTAAAATGATCAATATCGGTTTTAGTTGTTTTTTTAGATATATTTCATATTTCATATTTCATTATATCCAGCACACTATTTGTATGATAATACTGATATTCAAAATTAATATTTATTGATTATCCATGCTTGATAAATTCAATAATTCAAGATTTAAATTTCGATTCTGATTATTAGGATATGTATATTGATCAAAATGCAGAGTTATATTAGCATTTTTACAATTAGTTTATTCTATATATATAAACATTATAAAAATATTTATCTTCGCTCTTTTATCAATTATTAATAAACTTAAGTGTAAATTTTAAATGACACATTCTACATTCATTAATTTTCTAACCACTCTATTTGTTTTTTCAATCAATTCAATTTGAATTTAAAAAAACTTGATAGTATTAATGAAAACTAAGAATTAATTCGGTAAACTATATTATAATTATTTTGTATTTAAAAATCAGAATTTAGAATCGATTTATTAATATAGTGATGATGCTTTCAATTTCAAAGAGTTTGAATTATATACTAACTAATTTAATTGTACTGTATGATATTATTATTTAATTAAACTCTGTATATTAGTTAAAGCAGAAATATGTATTTAATATTAAATTTATTTCAATTTATATATTTTATTAATTAAAAAATAAATAACTTAATAAATCTTTACTGAAAAATGAATTTTTTTATAATAATAAAAAATCACAATAATTAAAATGAAAATCTAATTTCAAAATAACAATATATCAAAATATTTGAAAGATTCATCAATTATAATTATATACTGATATTAATCAAAATAATGCCTTAATTCATCTTGGGGTTTGATTATTGAATCAGCACATGAAGTATAATTGTAATTTATTTCACTTTTCAAATTCCCGAATAAATTCATTCAAAAGTCATATTAAAATTGATAAAAAATTTAACATATCATCATTAAGTTATAATATATAGGATAACTTAAAGGCTTCATATTTTTAATAATAATTTGAAAGTTACAGCGTTAATATATAAATCAAAAACTATTAATTCGATACTACTTGATTCAAAGTATGACCTCTGGAACTATATATTTCCTTAATAACCGATGATGTTTTTAAATTAAGTATATTCTAATCAAACTTTATATAATATACACATATATAAAAATAATTTATATATAATAAAAAAACAATTTTTTTTTAAAAAATTTTTGCGTAATATTTTTATTGTTTTTCATTTTATTTTAAGGGATTGAAACTTTAAAATCATTACAATTGTAAAGCTAAATAGACAAAATTCATTGAATATCATCTGATTATTCATTTTGATATTAGCCTTAATACAATGGATTCAATTTTCTTTTTCTCCAATATTAATCTAGGTATAGATTCAGAATGGTTAAATATATTTTTCCATATTTTCAAAATAAGTGTATATATTGAAATATTGTGTTTAAAAATTAGGATATATTTTGACTAAATAATCTTAGTAGCATCAAAAGTCCTAATTAGAAGTAAGATCATTCTATTATATTAATTCCTACTATTGAATATAATAATGTAATATTGTAAAAGTGTCCGGAATTGAAACTCTATTTTTTCTACAAATTTATTAAATATTTCGAAATGATATATTAAAGATATTAAAATATTTATAATTCAAAATTTAATGTTCGCCAGTCACTATAACTCAAAAAAAAAATCTTAATCTCAAATTCATGTCAAATTGATTAAAAGGTAATTATTGCGTTTAAATTTTTTCACAATCAGCTTCGCCTGGATAAATTATCATTATTTATTGCAGATTTGATTACTTTTTAATGTAATGATAAAAAATAAGCATTTAATATAATAGCTCCACCATATATTTCTAAAATAATATAAATAATTTTGGAAATATATATATAATGGTTTTTAAAATTCATATTTTTCATATTGCTGTATTTTATTATATAATTATAGCTTATTTTTATTTTGAATATAAATTCAAAATAATGAATTTTTTTGAAATCGTTTGATTATTTTATTGAAAACTCTTGTAAATATCTGCTTAATAATGTACCAATGAGTCATTGGAATAACCGTATTATATTTTAGTAATCATTGGTTTAATTATAAAATATGCATTATCAATATCAAATTCATATTAACTTTTAATGGTTTCAAAATATAGATTACTATATACTGTCAAATGTATAATATGCAAATTTACACACTAAGTTAATGAGTGTGATTTATTATCCACATACAATGATAACGTAATAATATGTTGAATATTTCAAATCACTATAAAATATTAGTATGAATGGAATTATAAACATATTTTTATTTATTCTGCTCATACCACAACCATTTATTATTGGGTAAAGCAGTAGAATTAGAAATAGAATTAAAATTTAAGTATTCATTATAACTACAATATCGAATAATCTAAGAAAAATCCAGGTTGATCTTATAAATGAAGTGAAATTTGAATAATATATACCAAAAATTTACAAGATAAATAATTTAAGTAATATGAAAAGTGGAAAAATAAACATTTCATACTATTAAACATATATTTTGATTATTGATGTGATGATATTGTAATATAATAAATTAATTCTAGCATATTGTGTTAAAATGCATTACTATGATCAAAGGAGAAACTGTATTGTTCTTCAATCATGTAAACTATTATCAACTAAATTATCAATTAAATTTTCTGACGATTTTGTCATACAGTTTAGTCAACAAGCAAGTGGAATTAATAACAAAATTCAAATTATTAACCGACTACTCAATTTTTTAATATTCAATACAAATTAAATAAGTACAATGATGATGTTCTAAAATTTTTAAGTGACATGAATTTAGCTATTTAATGTTTTTTTATTAATTGAATTACATATCATATGCTTTCAAAAATTATTAATTTGAGTGAAGTTAATATCATAATAACATCCAATCATATATATATATATATGTAAATTCCTATTTTTTCAGAGTGGTATAAGAAAATATCAAGCAAAAAGCATCACTAATTTTAAACAAGTAATTTAAGATTAAATTTTTATAAATTTTTCAATAAAATGTATATATGTTAAATTAACTTGATTTCAAGTTGTCAAACAAAATGAACAATATTTCAAAAATAACTTGATTCGCATTGAATAACTAAATTGAATTTCAATTAAGTTCTGATTTTAATATAAAATCAATTAATTCATACTTCATTAAAAATATAATCCTTAAAAATGAAATTCTTATCATATCTTTATTTGTTCACTTCTATTTGCTTTGCTCAAAAGTCTCAGCCCAGTCAAAGGATCGTCGCTATCGGTGATCTCCATGGTGATTATGATCAAGCTGTCAAAGTGCTCCAAATGGCCAAAATCTTCGATACTAACGTAAAGTGGATTGGCGGTGCTAATACTATCTTAGTTCAGACTGGTGATATCGTCGACAGAGGACCAGATACTCAAGAACTCTATAACATGATGCAACGTTTAACCCGGGAAGCTTCAGAAGCTGGTGGTCAAGTAGTTCAACTCTTAGGCAATCACGAGTTAATGAATATGATGGAAGATTATCGCTACGTCTCTGATGAAGATATTGATTCCTTTGGAGGCGAAGAAAAAAGGAAGAAGGCTTTTACTTTAGAAGGTTGGATTGGCAAGTATTTGAGAAACTTGGGAATTACCGCTATTGTTGGAGATACTGTATATGCTCATGGTGGTATTCTCCCCAAGTGGGCTCAAGTTGGCGTAGATAAAATGAACCGCGATACTGTCCAATATTTGCACGAAATGACTATTCCTGAGCTCAAGAAGGTAGAAATGTTCAAAGGTGAAGGCCCCACATGGTATCGTGGATATGCTAAAGATCCTGAAAGTAGTGCTTGTAAAACTCTTGAAACTGCTCTCAAAGCTATGAAGGTCAACAGAATGGTCTTAGGCCACACCGTTCAAGAAAATGGCAAGATTACCGCAAGATGTGGCGGTAGAGTACTCCTCATTGACGTCGGTATTTCTAGATATATGAAGGGTAATTTAGCTGCTTTGGAATTGACTCCCGGTCATGCCAGAGGACTTTATCCCAATGGCAAAATTGCCGAATTGCCAGTTCCCAAGGATTTGATTTAGATTCACAAGAATTATTGGAATTTTTTACCTAAAAATTTATGATTTTGATAATTAAAATAAATTATTTATAAAAAAATGAATATATATATATATATATTTAGTTTGATTGGAAATTATAGTTAATGGCAAAATAAACCATTATAATAAATTTTTTAAATTCGATTATCTAACAATATTTATTTCAATAAGATATTACGCAACTCTGAATGATTTTGGCTTAAAATGTGAATATGCTATTAAATAAGGTTTAGCTTGAATTTTAAATACAGGTATTAGTTGCATAAGTTGAAAAATTTCATATACTGTTTACTTATGAAATTCTGGAATTTATTCAAGAGAATATTATGAGCTCCAATTTGAAGTAAATAAGGTAAACATATATATATATATATATATATATATATAATTTTATCATAGTATTTCAACTTGAGCTATAATTTATTATTTATATTCATTTATACAGATACATTAGGGTAATCAATAATAAAAAGGGCTAACTATATTGTAAATGAGTTTATATTTAGAATTTTTCAATCTGCATAAAATCTTTTCAATTCATTTTCTTCAAATACTTGATATATTTGAAAATATCATTAGTAATGGTTTCTAAAAATAATAAACAAAGTAATAGAGTATACTCTTAATATGTAATTTTAATAATGAATATTTATTTTAATAAAAAATTATTCAAATATTAATTATAATCATGCTGAAATTTTTTTGGATTTGTTAAATTGATTAAAAATAATGATTTATGCTGGGATCATTGTTTGACTATTGAATTGCCTTAACAAATATTCCACTGGTAAAGCTCGAGTCGAAGCTTTACGTTTTAAAGTTGAGGGCTTGGGTTTATTTTCCTAAATAACAACTATTAGTATAAATATTTACTTAATAATTAGATGAAATTTACCTCATTCCAAGCTGGGAATTGAGCAATAAACTCTAGAGGTTCATGATCAGGCCAAATCATGATAGGTTTCAACTGGAATGGTCTGTGCTCTTTCTCGTTGACCAATTTAGCATATTCCATTGATAAGTTAAGATGAGTGATGAGCTCGAGTTGGCCATCAGCATCAATCTCTGACTTTGATCTGATAAATAAATCAAAGTAAGTATCCAATAAGTACACTTTATTATGATCCAAATCGCACTGATGGAATGACTGAATTTCTTCCATCTTAATACTGCGATCAGGCTCAATACCCAATTCGAATAAGCGTACACGGTAGCGATCTAACAGGAAAGGTTTTCTGGCCCATTGTGAAGCATTGGCATAGTTAGGATATTCTCCCAATTTGGACCAGAATTTTCTGGGCTCAAGGTTCTCCCTCACTTCGACAATTGAATTACATGGTGAGGAGAGCTTTTTGGCAGCTTGAACGGCAGTCAACCTCTCACAGAGGAATGAGCCAATACCGTGCCATACAAAAGTATGACCTTTGACAACGAGGACAAAGCTGTGGCCAGAGCAGAGATACCGTGAGCTGAAGCCGGTTTGCTCGACACGCACCATATCTGGCTTGAAACCGCGGACATGATATAGCGACTTTTCCCAAGATGCTCTCGATGCCTTACGCGAACCCTTACGGACGATAATCATGCCATTGAACACTTTGAAGAAGGGCTCAGGCTCGCGACCCTGAAGCACTTGAACCATGAGTGCTTCTGTTCTATCATCCAAAGCCACAATACTTGGCTCGGATATCGGCTCTTTAGCACGTTTCGAATTTCTTCCAATCCAATAAAATACCACGTGTCTTTCAACCTTCTTGGTATCACTGTAGTGATACATGACGAGGTAAGTTTCATTAGAATGGAAAATACCATGTTCATCTTCCTCAATCTCAATTTGATCTCTCTCATTGCGGATCAGCCACATTTTCACTTCAATCTTGACCTTATCATCCAATGGCCTCATAAGCGGCTGTGGTTCCCGATTATAAATTTCCCTGAGTTTGATAAATGCATCCCGTTCATACATTGGTCGTTCACGTGGAGATAGATGGGGCTGATCATTCCAATCTGGGAACTCGCTGACAAATGCATCGGATTCATTTCCTTCAAATTCGAGCTTGAGAGAATGTCCAGGACCAGCTCGTTTGTTGATAGATTCCAAGAGAGCTCCAGCAAACTGACTTGCTTCTCTTTGCTGAGGATCTGTGCAGCGGCTGCCATGCCAGAGGTACACCTTTTCAGTGCTGGATTCTAAAATGTAAGCATTTCTAGCATCCAACAACCTGGCCGAAATTTCTTGTCCGGTCGCAATGAGTCTATCCACTTTGAGGTCATCAAAGCGATATAACTTGGGTATAGATCCATATACATTCTGTGCTGCTTTATTACTGACAATAGTTTTTAATCTTTGAAGGAATGGTTGTTTGTATTTGCCAGTTTGAGATTTTGAACGTTGAAGAGGGAAGAGAGCACCTTTCAACGGTTCTTCAAATCGAGTAACGAGGGAAATATCGCCAATTGCTGCAGAATTCCAATCCTTAGCTCTTGATGCGTTGGTATCAGTATAATGGCAACCTTCTTGAGGTAAGTTATTGAAATTGTTTGGATAACCATTGTAGTGATAATCGGTAACATTCCACATCTTTTCTTTGCCAAATGGATTGTCTACTGGAATAGGTCCTTCTCCCAAGTCAAAGCGAACATTTTGATTAGTATATTTGTTTTCGGAAGACTTCATCAAAATACTCTTCAAAGGCTTCGTACTCACTTCGGGAAGATGATTGACGGATTTTGAGCCATATTTAGTCAGCCCAATAGGGAGAGGATCGAGGTTAGGGCTTTGCAAATTCAATTCCGAGTTTGAAGCTTTTAGCCCAGAAGTCTCCCTAGAAAATTCAAGACTACTCTTAGTGGCTAAACTTTGTGAATCTCCTAAGGCCTTTGGATTTCCCTTAATTAGTGCGAGTTTTTGGTTGGGATTTTCATGCGTGAGTTCAACACTACATCCTGAACTAGAAGTTAACGAACCATTGTGAGAGATTTCATGACTCATCTCGTCCAATGCTTGACTGGTACGATCGAAAATAGATAACATCTCATTTAATAATCCAGTTTTATCCACTGGAGGTAAGTAAGAAATACGCTTGCTTGCCCCTTCACCACTAGAATGATACGATGCTGGCGGTTTATCCTGAGTAGGAAAAGCGTTCTGGAACATTTCTCTATGTAAACTAGAATGTGATGGCGAACTGGTAGTATTGGTATTAGTTTGGTCTGATAAAATCTGTGGAGAGGGTTGGAATGGATTCAATGGGCTGTACGCATCCGGTGATTTACCCCATTTTGTATTCGTCTTTGGAGTCTGTCGTATTGAATCCAATTGACTATGTGACTGCAAGACAACTGGAGAACCTGCTTTGATGATTGCAGCCATCAAGTTGTCATATTGGGGAGGTGAAGTTGGTCCAGTATTTGCTTCCTGCGGACTATTTAAAGCATCGGATTCCTCAGATTCATCAGGCTCGGGAATATCAACGAATAAATCATCGAAAATAGTCTTCCGGGGGGCTTTCTTACCCCTCAATTTAAATGCTGTAGTTTCCAATTGTTCATTTATTTGTTCATCCTTATTCTGGGGTGGAGTGGCTACTTTTACAGCGAAAGCGAATGGATTTGTGTTTGCGCGTTGTTGAAACGTCTCTTGACTCACCTTATTCAGGTTGCTGTTGCTTTGCTGATAAAGATCGTTATTAATCATCATCTTAGGGTATTTGCCAAAAATACTAGATGGAGTATATAGATCCAATTTCTGCCTCAATTCAGTGTTTTTATTCAACTTGGACGTTGGTGAATAGCTGACAGGTGATTGATTGGAAGATTCCGTTGGAGATGTCGGTGTCACATCTTTAGTATTGATTTTCAGTGAACTCTTAGATTGACAATCCTTAAAGGTTCTATCTTCTAACTTTATTCTACTGCTTCCAAACAAACTTCGACTTGAGCTCGATGCAATTCTCTGGGCTAATCGGATGGTGAGAGCAGGCATTTCAGGCTTGCTAGGGCTTGGAGTTTTGTAAATATCCGATCCAGATTTCACCTTTTCAGGTGTAATTGTATCCATAGAAATTCTATTACTTTCAGGGTCTGAAGAAGAATAATTATCATTGAAATTCTCATAATTTTCCATATCTTCGGAAGAGAATTGGGTGTACTGTTGCTGATTTTGAATTTGATTTCGGATGATTCGTTGAACTAACCTCTCTTGCATCTGATTTTCATTCAATGATTCAGAGCTCCATTGGTCCATTTCAGAGTCGAAGGAGCTACGACTCTCTTGATATTCCATGCGATCAGTATCAGATTCGTAGGAATCCATAGAGGATTGGTTATATTCTTCATAATATTTAGAGCTGGAGCTAGATTTGGAATTGTACCCTAAACGAGTCTCTGGTCGTGAGAAACACTGGTTGTTTTCAAAATATGGCTTGTAGCTCAAGTAGCGATCCTCGTCCATTGCCGGGGATGTTGGTAATGAAGTAGGTGCTTGTGGACTGTCTCCCCAAAACCCTTCATCCCTTTTATTTCTGCGATTTATCCTGTGGTCGGATACTAAACTGTCCGCTTTGGTATGATCAACAGCAATGGAGCTTCGCATCTGAAAATCATGATAAAGGTCCTGACGATTCCTTGTACGTAGCATTGGAAGGCATGGCTCCTGGCGAGGCTCTTCTTCAAGTGAAGGTGATCGGCTTAATGGATGCGAGAGAGTTTCAGGTTGTAATATATCGGTTAAATTTCGCTTTTCTTTGGGTTTCGTTTGATCAGGTATGGTGATATAGCGTAATGAGGGCTCGGATCCCAAATCCGAGTCATCATCTCCATTCATTCCCTCTTGCCAGTCCTGATACCAGTTTGCCTTCTTCTCCTCAAGACCCCTGTTCATCATATTTGCTCCCTGATAAATTAAGTATGTATCCTCTTCAACTGATTCATCACTATTGACTAAGGCCAGCCCAGTTGTCTTTTTTAAACTCTCTGAAGAGGTAAACGAATGCTCCAAAGAACTTTCCAAATAAGTTTCCTCACCGGATGTGAATGAAACGGTATTTGAAGAAGATGAACTTGTTCCAAATAATTTTGAATTCAAGCTATTTTGAGAGATTCTTTTGATTCTGGTGATGGTTTCATCCCATTCCTGGCCATCTACAATCCTCTTTTGACGATTTCTGTTTCTCCTCAATTTATAAGTCTCTAAATTCTTTTTAAGACGCATTAATTCTTGCTTCTCCTGTTCTAAACAGAGAAGTAAATCGTCGCTCGTTGGTGATGCAACCGATGCGGAAGTTTCTGAGACTGGATCTCTGACCATTTTAACAATATTAAAAGAATAAAATAATAATAATAATAATAATAATAATAATAATAATAATAATAAAATAATTAGAAGATTATTAAAAAATTAATGCCACCCCAATATATTAAAAACTATTGTAAAAAGGATACTAGAAATGAAGAAGACTTGCGTTATTTATAAGATATTCTTTCAACAGTTTTTAAATCAAATAGAGAAAATGGATAGATGACCAATTAGAGGGTAGTTCATAAACGTTTTGAATTAATTTCTTGGATTATCATGGACTCTCAACATGTTCTCTGAATTAATCACGACAAATAGGCACTCTAAATTCCCCACCAAAAAATTGGGTTCCCCACGCGATTAAATACTAAATTCGGAAGTTGATGGTTGAATTATTAGCCAACAATCCTATTGACACTTGATAATAGTTAAATCCTACTAATCAATAGATTCAAAATTGTTTATGATATAAGAAGTTAGTAGTTATTGTCCTTATTATGTCAGTTTTCATCTTCTCATCAGTCAATGCCTTTAATTTTTAATGAAAATTTGAGAATTGAATAACAATATTCCTAATCAAAACAAAATATTTGCTTTATAATTGGACAATTTTAAAAATTCCAAGCCAAGTTATATTGGTCTAAATTTCAACTTGATATAAATTAGTAATCTTTCAAATAATTGAAATATAGTATACATAAATAAGGAAAAGTATTGTTATTGATTAATTAAATATCAACGATCTAATTCTATTTGGTATTTAAGCTTTAAATATATTATTATTTTTATTTTTATATTTTTTTTTGAAATTATTAATTATGATTATACCATAACAATTCTAGTAATTGAATATTATGTATTACATATAGTGTATTCATGCTATCAGAATGATAATTAAACCATAATAACTCTATATTACTTGAAATTTTTTATTTTTATAAATTATTAATAATGTTTATTTTTAAAAATATTGATGATTTAGAGTATTTTGTAATTATATGAAATTTAAAAGGGTATTTGAAAAGTCATTGTTTTTAATGACATGTAATATGTATTTATATAGGAGTGTTAGATACCAAAAATAAAAAATTAAAGTTGATAATTGCTTGAATGTCAGGTGGAACTTTTGCGAATATCTATCATTCTTAATAGTCCTCCAAATTGTTTTTTAGTTATAACAAAAGCATAAATTGTAATTAATATATAATAACAATTTTATGAATACAATTAACTAGTTAATCCTATTAGAATTCTTAGCTTAATATTATAATTTACTATATTAACGACTAAATAATTGAAATGTTAAATTTTAACAATAATTGTGATATGTATTAAAAGGTGTACGGGGTTTGTAACTTTTATAGTTTGAATTAATGAATAATTTACTTATGAATTGATAATATGTTAACTGATAAAGTACTAAATTGAAAAAATTCTTGAAATTGTAATTGATAAATATATAATAAAAAGAATAATATTAATAATTTATAAATCTATTAAATTTCAATTTTATTTTTTTATTTAACTTATTCTTAAATATTAACACCTAAAACCAAAGTTTAAAATTTCTACAATTATGTTAAATTGTTAAATATAATATTGAAAATTTGGAGATTAATTAGTCAAATTAAATCACTGAAACATATTAAATATAATGGAATAATTGATAAGGAGTTATCTTAATATTTGAAGATTATTACTAATGTTGTGTTTTATAATAAGTTTTGTAAATAAAGACAGTTGTTAGTAAATTATATATTAATAAGCTCATTAAAATAGTTGGTTCAGCGAATGATATATCTAACAAAGAGTATTGGCTTAACTATCCAATCGAGACGGACGTGTATTTTCAAAATATAACACTAAATCCTTGTAATAGCCTGGTTTTAGTTTTGACAGATTTGGAATTTGATTTTTATCAATTAAAGGTTAAGATTTACTTACATTGGGTTGCAAACATCAATTCAATTTTTTTTCAAATTTTGTGTAATATTATATATATATATATATATATATATATATATTTCAAAATTATATCTTAAATAAGTTGGTTAAATTATATTGTAAAATTGATTCACAATGGTTTAATTGTATAAAATGGAGTTATAGACTAAACTATATTAAATAATTTATTAGCATGGTTGAATGCTGGAGTTATGATGTATAATATTCCATCAATACCATAGCCTTATTAATATTTTCAATTTCCAATGACTTGATTTAAATTTTCATTTTTTGCTAAATATTTTCATTAATAACATTATTTATTTTAAAATTTGAATGGTCAGAATAAATAATATTGAGGATTTCAAGAATATGATTATTTTTTGATTTCAGAAATTCTTACATGTTAAAATTGATTAAAAGAATCTATTGTGGATGATTAAAAAACATTAATTATAATTGAAATATTATTAATTAATCTATTAATCATGTATAATAACTTGCATGCATCTTCAAAATTGTTAATAATTTTTGAGCTATAAAAAGATTGTTATGTTTGATGAATCACTTTAATTTACTTTTGAATATTTTTTAATTTACTGATAGATTGAATATTGAATTAGATTTTGACCAAAAGTTTTTAATAATTTTAGTTATGAAAATAAATTTTAAATCTCATAACCACCAATTCAAAATTGATTGGAAACCAAGTAACATAATACTTGACTATACTAACAAAAATATTATGGACTTGGTAAAAGGCGATTAAAGTCAAAATCAATACAACTTTTAAGTATTAATCCTAATTATTTTAACAATAGAATTAGAATGCAACTTAACCCAACTCGAACTTAAAGGTTTTAAAACCAACTTAACAACAATATATCCTATCAATTCAAGTTATGAGAAATTGGAGAAATTTGAGTAATTCTAATAGAGTATGTGTTTATATTAATTGATAATTAATATTGTTGTAGGTTAATAAATTAGTTAAAAAATTGCCACAGAGTGAAGATTTAGAGGAAGAAGATGAAGATGATGTCACTACTAATGATGCTACGAGTAGGACTCCATTGATATTGTCGTCGGATATACCTGATACCGATTAAATTATAAAGCTATTAGGCATTAGGATAGTATTAAATTTTAGAATCTTATAATGGATAGTGATCAATGAAAAAAATATTGTTAAAGTATCATTATATAACTAATAAATATTCTTGCGTAATTTAAGAAATCTAAATTAATCATCTAGTACAGTTTATATTTTTAATACTTGAATTAAATTCCAATTATATAGTTATTCCCAAACTTTGATAGTGCCATCCACAGAACATGACAACAATTGATTAGTTTTGGGATGGTTGGAGACCCAAATTACCCCTCTATCGTGAGCTTTTAGCACCTCGATAGGTTCAGACTAAAATCTTTATTAATATAGAATGTATAATAAGTAATGATATTATTTACCTTTAACAAATCCCAAATTAAAATTTCGCCAGTTTCAGATCCACAAATTATGTGTGAGTCTAAATAATTCGTCTCTCCATGTAGTTTATAATTCTTATTTTGTATTCCTTTAAATCTAAAAACCAACATTAATAGCAATATATATTATTAGATATAAAAAATTACGTATTTAGGAGTGTCCCATCCCGATTATCGATCAATCTCAAGCAATTGTCCAGAGTGTTGACTAGCATGAACGAGTTATCCTTAGCAAGACTAATGTTGGTTACGGGTGCTGGCATCTTGTCCCTGGTAAGTTCTCCCATTCGAATGTCGTAGGTGCGGATACATTCATCGATGGAGCTATAGTATAATTAATAGGGATACATTAACTAAGATATTAGTTGAAATTACCCAGTGACAATTTTAAATCAAAAATTTCTATAGATGAAATACTGTCTTTAGCTTCATTTAGAGATTGGATTGGCGTATGGGAATTCGATCTAATAACTGATTAATACTAATGCTATGAATTTATGATTGGACTACCTGCAGTCCCAAAATCTTACAATCGCATCGTAAGAACCTGAATTACCAATTAATAAACAGTTAAAAATATAATTTATATTCTTTACCAGTTGCTAATACTGATGCATCTTCATTAAATCCAACAGCATTAATTCTCTGAAACAATTATTAGTACATATCATCCTTACACCATACAAATCTCACTTACTTGCGAATGTCCCCCATATCTCCTTATATTCTTACCCATTTCGACATCCCACAAATAAACAGATCTATCAGCACCTCCAGAAGCGAATTTACTACTATCTTTGGATATGCATAGATCATAGATGGCTTTACCGTGACCTTCAAAGGTTTTGACCAATAGTCCTGTATTGGGATTGTACACTTGAATGGTTTTATCTTCACCAGCACTCAGGCAGTAATCGCCAAAACTTGTGTATCGCACTACGTATACTGTGCTTCGGTGCGCTTGAAGCGTTCTTTGTAGTTTTGTGGGAGGATTATAATTTATCGACATCTATCAATAAATTTAATTAAATTTTTTTTATAAATTAATAATATTATTAATTTTTATTTGGGTTTGGATTTTACCTATATTTAACTCATTTAAATTTTAATAAATTCAATTATGGGATTATTAATAGTAAATTATAAAATCTTAAACAATCAATACATATTTTTAATTGATTCAATTTATTCTATTTATTGTTAATACTTTAAACTTAATTCAAAATAAATATTAATAAAGGATTAAAAAATATTTCTAAAATTAAATTAAATTGTAAATCTTGGCTAACAGTGTTAATCATAAGAGTAATAGGCAGTCTCCCAATCTCAAACGTACTCATCCCTGACGAAGTATAAAATAGTGTCAAAGTGTCGAACCATATGATCTCTAACCTCAGATACTTGACTTGGGAGTGGCGAGAACGTATTTATGGATATTTAATATCTATAATGCTTTATTTTATTTCCAAAAATATTAATTATTTATTTATTTGAAGGAAATTGATAGGATTTCTGATGAAAATCAACAATTTTGTCATGGTAGAACTAAGAAATGGTAAGGAGAGGATATTTAGTGATTAGTGTTAATAGCAAGTTTGTTCAATTCATGTCACTGAATTTTAGGATATCTTTGGCTCTGCAATACTTTTGTAATGTTGGGTATTAATTTATCTCTCTTTAGGTGGCCTTTAGACAAGAAAAAAAAGAACTTGAATTATTGGAATTAAATTTTGAGTTTAGTTGTTGATGGCTTCATATGTATGTTGAGACCTACCACTACTATTAATCATTTGTTCATTGGAGATAATTCACTGTTGAAATGTCAAAGATTTACAGACAAAGTCGCTATTTTAGTACTGAGTAAAATTATGGTAGTGATAATGAAATCTGTGATGATTTTATTGATACTCAATATTATCATCAGTTCACATTGGTACCTTGCAGATTTATCAGAATTAACGTCTACAAAGATATTAGTCTGTAATGTGATTTTCAAAGTATTTTGTGATGTTTTTATTCTGGCCTTCTAGCTCACCTGACTTCTTGATTGCTGTTTTCATTAATTAAATTCTATGTTAATTGGAACTATTACATTACAATGTTTTATTTGGAATTGAGTTTAGTTTTTATTAAAGAGTTAATTTTATTCCCATATAAGGAATTTAGATTTATTTATCCTCTATGCCCTATGTTGATTTTTTTGGGCACTGTTGGTCTCAAGTACAATGTGGATCAAAATCCCAATTATTTCAAACTCTTGGTGATCTTTCTAATTGACACTAATCTGTTACCAGACATTTATGTCAATTATTAGCTTTGAAAGAAAAAATGATAAATTTTTTATTTTTTGATTTTTCAACCATTTTGTTAATATTATAAAATAAATAAATAAAATATATAAGAGAATTAATATTTTTAAAATTTATACATATATTTTAAAATTATTTTTTTATTAAAATCTTTTTAATTTAAATTCTGAGCTTAAATTAAATTATACTTAAATTAAATAGTAATCATCAAAAGTCTTTTTTAATATTAGTAAAACTTAACTATAAACCCTCTAAAGTCATTTAAAATTTTTAAATAGCTTAAAATTATAATATTTTATTTAAAATTACCATTTATTACTAAATTTGTCAATTTAAAAAAAGGAAATTATTTTAAATTTACTAAAATTTGATATTTTGATTTTTATAATTTTATATCCCTTTATAAATAAAATACAAGAATTGTTAAAAATAATATAATATTTTGTAAAATTTTTACTTGGTTTAATTAATAAAAAAAATTAATGAATAATATTTAATTTGATAAAAACTTATTAAAATCTAGAGTAATTATTATTAAATTTAAAAGCTTTAATATTGAATTATTATTACTATTATTAATATACTTTAAACTTTTTTATATAATATTATATTTAATATTAAATTAAAAAATTTAATTAAAAAAATCATTTCATTAAACTTTTATAAATAAAAAATTAAATTTTTAAT